>VMDR010004666.1:0-36621 GCA_007922815.1 Macrotus californicus
TACTTACTGTAAAAGAATTTCATAAACTAATTTTTTTCTGATGTGAATGTAGGTTGGCATTTTTGTCTTTAATTTCAATATTTGCAAATAAATGATGGGTCCAGCTAATCTGCACAGACCAATATGGAGTAGCATCCTTAATGAGTAGTGACATTTCTCATTCTCTGCTTCCTCTCATCCTTGCCACTTAAAACCAAGGTTTCTAGTGACATGCGTTGAAGGACAAGGCTTGATTTCAGGTCTCCCTGGGTCTGCTTCATCCACACTTGCTGACCCTGGACTATGCAGATAATATACGATTGGTAGGAGTCTGGCCCCTGAGCCAGACCTGGGCTGTCACACTACATTATAGCCAATGATTCAAGGGCTTCTCTTACACGAGGACTATTTTCTGTGAACTGCCCCCTCTAAGATATTCAGAGCTAACTAAAAACACTGCTGGATCCTGTTCTCAAGTAGAGTTTTAAGGTTAACATGAAAACTGTTATCATTTGCCTATGTTGCATAAAAATCTGTTTTGTCTTTGTAGCAGCTCTTTTATTAAAAAAGCATTGCAATTCCTGTGTTACATTAGTGTTTTCTCAGATACCAAGCAGACCCATGGCTTGCTGGCAAGAAAACAAGTTATAATTATTTGTATGCCAGTGTGCATTTGATTCCATCTAGAGTTATAAACAATTAATTGATATTAATCAGTTGTGACAGCAAAAAGAATTTCTACCTTACTAGCTTATATCCCTCACAACAGAGAAACACAAGTAATTTTGATAATGTCTTGTGTGTCCAGTGAAGTAATTTCCCTATCACTGTCTTTTAGCAAGAATTTGTAATTAAATCAGAGAGACAAATACTGGCAGCCAACATTGTGTCACATTTACTTTGAGTATAACATCAAAAATTTCACGGATGGCCAGTTAGACACTGAAGAAGCACCAAGATGAAGGCACAGCAATGAGGCCTTGGGGGGTTACGTGCATTTTCCTGCCTCCCCCAATGTAAGAAGGGTAAATAGAAATAAAACTGTTATTTAATGAGGCACCTGTGTTTCTTTGTAAACCAACAGTGGGTGAGATGGAAATCTAACCTCAAATTATTTTGAAATAGAGTAATTCTCTTATATTTATTTATTTATTTATTTTTTGAAAAGAAGTTGTGTGTGTGTATATGTATATACACACATACAGTGTTGTCTATGTGTGTATATTATGTATACAACTCTTCAAAAAATAGATTTGAGGGACTTCCTTAATATGTATTACATGTGTGTGTATGTATATATAGAATATTTCACTCGTTAAGGATTTAAAAACATATTTATCCAGCTCTTTCTTTTCATGTCTACATATGCACTTTTTAAAAGGCTACCAACAGAAAGGAAGAACATTAACGGCACAGCAAGATTAAAACCATGTTTTATGGCAAACTGTTTAAAACTTTAGGAAGCCTTCTGCAAGGGCTACAAATGAACGAACGCCTGCCTGCTTTTCCCTGAGACCGGTGGTGACTGCAGCATCACCTAGAAATACGGGGACACTCTGTGGAGCGTGTGTAGCAGTGTGTACTCCTGTCCTCATTATAACATGGCCTGGGGCTTGAAGCTAAACATTTTTCTGGAACATAATGAGCTGTGTACTGTAATGAAGGTGTTGGAAATGGATTTGACTGTTATTTAGTATAAAAAGTCTCAGATCAAAGGCTCTGGCAAGCCCACAGACACATAGGCACCCGCAGACAGAGGACAGGGCGTCGTGGTCGAGAGGCAAGTGGAGAGGTGTGGTGGCTGAAGCCGAGCCAAGGACTCTATCAAGCAGTTATCTGATCGTTTTAATTTCCAGTCACCAGACGTCACTCACAAACTGCCATATGGCACTTGATGATTTTGAGGATTATTTTGAAGTATATTACAAAACCCGATTTAATTTCCCTCGTTTCCTAGTACTTTTGCATTGCTCCTTCATCACAGTCATGGACACCCTCCCAAGCTAATTTGTAAAATGAATGTTCCTGAATGCCATTTAATCTTATTGCCATAGTTACAAACCAAGAAATCGAAGATTGCTAGGCTGAGCTGAAAATAGCTGGCTTGATAGAAGGAGAGGACTAATTCTCATGCAAAGCTCTGCACTCACATGCAATCTCTGATTCAGGGAACAGTGAAAAGTTTGATCCTTGAAGCCCGACCTTTTGGTGCCTTTTCACTCTCTAGCACAGAACCGCCACAGGTCTGAGTGAAATGTGTAAAAACTAAAGATGAGGTTCTGCTCTGCAACCTGCTGTTTTAGCTTCTGTGTTATTGTTGCAGGGGGTTCACAGCGTATTTGCCTGGTATTTTCACTGGCAGTACTGGGGATTTTATAACCACTTGCAAATTATAAAGCTAGCTACCCATGTGTTATTCGAAATCTAACAAAGGCTGAAATTATCCCTGATCAGTAACATGTATAATTGACAAATCTGCCTATCTATCTATCTATCTATCATCTATCATCTATCTATCATCTGTCTATATTCTATCATCCTAAAGCAAACTCAGAACCTGGGTCAACACGTGCCCTCCATGGGAGTGGCTTAGGGTAGGTTACATGAAAAGAAGTTGGGGTGCCGAACACCAAAGGGCCGACCTTTGTAGGCACATGTATGCCAAGATTATAATCCTCGGAACATATATGGAATATAAAGAGACCAAAAAGGTTATCGATGCAATTAGAACAAATATGTCTGAAGGAGAGTTGTTTGGTTTTTTGATAAGCAGTTTTTAAGTTTTATTAACACCAAGTCTCTAATATTCAATATACTAAAAACTAATTTTATGTGGTGATGATTTGTCTACATTTAGTTTGTATTATTCTTGGTCCTTAGAAACAATCAAATCAATTTCTCATGACATTTCTTTCATTTCTTTGGGCCTCCCTTCTCTCACCTGTAAAATGAGAGGATTAGACCTCTGAGATCTTTATTAGGCAGAAAATTTCAAGTTAATTATTCTTTAATTTTCACTAATTCAACCTGTAATTTATCCCATTTAATTTAGATGATTAAGGCTATGGTATATTTGAATATAATGTTATGGTATTTGATTAACAATTCAAAACTAAACATAGTCACTTAAAAATCCTCAGCAAGTGGGAAGCACAGCCTGTGTTTAGGGAGTCTGCACGATGAGGTCCATGGCACTGCCAGGGCAGGAAGCCAGCAGGCCAAGAGGCTGTACAGCCATTCCTGTATAGTGCTCCCTGGCTGCTCTGGGGCTTCTGTACACTCCCTTTCACATGCAAAAACCTCCAGGGGACTTTTGGAGTCCTGGGGAACTGCCTGTGGATGGGAGAGGGAGAGGATACCAAGGCACGCTCTATGACCACCCCAGTGAAGAGGCCTTGTGTGCACACTGGCCTCACACATGTAGGATAAGGAGATGCTAAGTGAGGGTTTTGCAGTGTACATTCTAAAGGTCCTTCTGGTATTTTCAAAAGTGTGGGAAACACTGGGTTAATAAAAAAACAAAACAAAACAAAACAGTCTTCCTGCCCTGGCCAGGTAGTTCAGTTGGTTGGAGCATCATCCCACTAAACCATGGTTGTGGGTTCAATCTCCAGTCAAGGCACACACAAGAATCAACCAATGAAGGCATAAATAAGTGGAACCACAAATCCATGTCTCTCTCCCTCTTTCTCTCCCTTCCTTCCTCTCTCTCTCTCCCCCTTCCTTGCTCTCTCTAAATTTCAGTTAAAAACAACAAGACAAAACACCAGGCTTCTTTACTGCAGCACTTCTCTTGACCTTTAAAATGTCAGTCCCAAAAAATAGGGTGGAGGATCCAATACTGTTTACTCTTCCTGATCATAAAGCCTTTTCTCCTCTGGCCCACCAGTATTTTATGGAACGATTGTCATTAAATGCAATTTGGCAGAGTGGTGAATAGGTTTTATCTTGAGTTCTACACTTGATCAGTTGGTAGAAATGACCTGCAATTATTTTGAGGGACCTTTAGTGCTTGCTCTGGTTAGAAGGAAGGAGAGGGATAGCGGCGATTGATATGACATGGATCTGCCATCCCTGTTTTGGTTCACAGCCCTTTCTGAGTCTTTCAAACATCATTCATGTATACTTCCATGTCCTACCCTATTTGGAAATCCTAGAGATTCTGATGAAATTGTAACTTGACTGAGTCTAAGGTACTCTTGATTTTATATAAGTTAGAAGTTAAAAAACTGCCACAGAAGGTCTGTAGTTGGCCGAAGGCACAACAGGTAGGACCCTCCTCAGTGAAGATGCCGTTTTAAGGTCAGGGACTACCTAGGACAAAGTACAAAAGCCTGAAAGAGACCATGACACACACTTTCTAGGCCTAACGCTTCATTCACACCAGTGCAGTCAGTGAACTACTACACACACACATAAGGGCCTGTTCATCTATTTATAGTGAGAGAGGGATGATATTTTGGGCTATCTTTGAAATACCTATGGAATAAAAACTTATTAGCTTTCTGCTTGCAGCAAAAAAGAACACTTATTATGTATTGTTATAAGCCTTTAAACATTTATCAAACTTCACTGAAAATGCAGTTAGACCTATCTGCATTCTTGTGAATACACATCATCACCTTACATTCAGACCAATTTTTCCACAAGCAAAAATAACCCAGTGAGGTTCTGATCCTGGTAGGATTATACATACTGAGCTATTGTTTATGCCGTCGTCTATAATTCAGCATCAAGAAAGTGGTAGACGTGGCTCATTAAAGACAATGTACACAGCCCTGGCTGGTGTGGCTCAGTGGAATGGGCGCTGGCCTGTCAACCAAAGGGTTGCCGGTTCGATTCCCAGTCGGGGCACATGCCTGGGTTGCGGACCAGGTCCCCAGTTGGGGGTGTGTGAGAGGCAACTACACACTGATGTTTCTCTCCCTTTCTTCCTCCCTCCCTTCCCCTCGCTCTAAAAAATAATAAGTAAAATATATTTAAAAAAAGACAATGTACACAAATTTTAAATGTAATTGATCTGTGGTTAACAACAAATAATAAAATAGTAGGGTTAAATTAATTCCCAAAACATCTGTGAGGACAACGGAATATGATAAGAGCAGACATTTGAATCAGAGAACAGATAAGAGCCAGTGCCTTGGGAATAGCAGATTTGTGTGGGGCCCCAGGTCTCACAGGCTCCAGAGCAAGCTCTCCTCCTCGCCTACCCGGGGCAAGGACAGAAACACTGGAACCTCTGTGGGATGCTTAGCACAGCTCCCGATAGAAAAATGATGCTATGCTAGCTCCTCCCCATGAGTTTGTCACCCAGAGCTGTTTGCCAGGGTTTATGAAATCCTTTATCAAAATACTGTTATTTCTATTTCAGGTCTCTGATCGTCCCACCAGTGTTGGAAGAGTTGGGTCGTGTGGAAACTTGAATCATTTGAGAAGAGCAGTTTGTTGGTAACTAACAGCGTTCTTTATGTTACTGATGTTTATAATACACCCAAGGTTCAACTTCATGCACTAGGTAATTGCTTCTTATATACACGAATAACAAATTATATATTTCTTTCTGTATTTCTAGTCATCTATCATTTATTATCTATTTATCTGTTTTCTAAAATAGTGGAACTGATCCACTTTCTGTGGGAAAACAATAGAAAATATTATGCCTGTTACATCCAAAGTAAAAATCAAGTGTCTTTGAAGGAAAAAAGGCATTATATAAAAAGTCCATCAAAATCAAGGTTGGGAATGAATGTGTGAATGAATGTGGCTGAACCAGGCTCTCTCGTTAAAGCCATTCTTTTCTTCCTTTCTTCTTTCTTTCTTTCTTTCTTTCTTTCTTTCTTTCTTTCTTTCTTTCTTTCTTTCTTTCTTTCTTCCTTCCTTCCTTCCTTCCTTCCTTCCTTCCTTCCTTCCTTCCTTCCTTCCTTCTTTTTGAGATATCAAGGCAGAGATTGGATTCACATACATGACTGAGAGGTAACATCCAAATGTTTTGGGAGGATTTACTTGCATCCCGCAGGCCTGGCCCATAGTAATTATTACAGAGTTTTTGAGCAGTGATGGAAGAGATACATGTCAAGTCTCTTTGCAGGCTTCTTTGAACTGTGGGGTTAGTGAGGTCGGAGCACTGTTTAGGTTAGGATAGATCCCAGCATATTTTAGAAAGGTGAACTTCACAATGGGGTAAAAGATGATTTTAATTAATTCAGTGATTTCGTTTTTATCAAAGCCTTTGTTACTGCATTTTTCTTTTCTTTTTAAGAGCAAACCTCAAAAAGGCACACTTTTACAAACAACTAATTATATGACGCTATGGTCTGGGATTTCCTAAAACATTTCCAGTTAAGAAATGTTGAACGAATTATTTCTCATAGAAACATCATATAAGTATATGGAAAAATTTTTAAAAGGATGACTAATGAGTGAAACTCAATCTTTACCTCTTAATAAATAATACAAAATGTTAACATTACACAGTGTATTACCAAATGCTGGATCCAGACATGCCCCACATTGACATTTAGGCATATTTTGATATAAAACAAAATGACTAGGAAAAATGTAAAAACATTTATAAATGGATCAAGCTAATGAACAAGTAACTTAAAATGAGGCTGGGATAGACCGTGCCCCAGGAGGAAGACAGACAAGAGTGAAGAAAATTGTCTTTGATTCTGTCCTGCAAAACGAGGCCAGCTGAGCATCGCAAAATCCTTGGAGCCAGGCGAATGGAAAAGGCAACAGTGTCTCCGTGAAACTGTCCTGAGCCTCTTCCTGAAGGAGCTGTCATCTCAACCACTCTGCCTTCTTCTATCTGTATGTCCTTCACGGTCTAGATTCATTTAATCAGAGAGTCTTTCATGTAACAAACAGTTTTTGAATACTGCCTACGGTAGAGCCGTTTTATCTGAAGCAACAGAGACTGGCAGGTGCTCAGTTAATTAAAAGTCAAAGCAGAAATGACACAAAAAGTTTTAACTTAAATATTGTATTTTAATCTGACATATATAAACATACATTCATTTACTAGCCCTTTATATGGCCCATGGGTTCCTCAACCATAATGCATTGTCATTGATTTCCATTATCAGGGTTTGTTTAAAATGGAGCAAGAACTCAAATATACATGAGAAGCAATTTGATGGCAGAAATTTGTATTTTTCCTGATTGTTTATATTTGTCCAAATCATAATTAACAGCCTTTTTAAAAATCTTAGTGACTGACTTTTATCAAGTTTTTTCAAAGTATGCATTTGATTTTCACAAGAGAACTACAGTGATTTTTCTTGTCCCACTTTTTAAAATTAATTATGATAAAATGTACAATTGGCACAAACAGGGAAAAAATACACAAAAGTCCAGGAGGTCACTACCTGCTTGGAGCATTTGACCTGGCACAAGTCCCTTACTTAAAAGAGCTTTGACTATAAGTGTAGCATGTTCTAGGAGTTAAGAATATGAAAGGAAATAAGATGCTTTTATGGCATAGTACAAAAGGCCAATTAAACATTACACATATGTATATATGTGTACATTTAAACATTATATATATATATGCACACACACACATATATTTTCTGTTGAAAACCAGAGAATTCACTTTTTCTGTTTGTTTTTAGAGTCATAGTTTTACTTTGTTCTTAGAAATATGGCCCTGGCTGGTGTAGCTCAGTGGATTGAGCACAGGCTGCGAACCAGAGGGTCGCCAGTTCGATTCCCAGTCAGGACACATACCTAGGTTGTGGGCCAGGTCCCCAGTGGGGGCCACGTGAGAGGCAAATACACGTTGATGTGTCTCTCCCTCTCTTTCTCCCTCCCTTCCTCTCTCTCTGAAAATAAATAAATAAAATCTTTAAAAAAAAAGAAATACTTTTGCTTTTCATAGGTTCCTTCTTGTTGCCACTTATAAAGTTCTGTTTTCATGTTTCGATCTGTTTTCCATGTGTTATGAGGAATACGCCCGAGGTAAAATATATATAGTTTAAAGACATACTGAGCAGTAGAAGAGAAAAAACTACTAACTTTTGTCTGTTAAAATGAAATTTAAAAACAAACAAAAACTCACAGACTCAGGCAACAGTATGGTGGTTACTGGAAGGAAGTGGTGTGGAGGTAGTGGAGGGTAAAGGGGTCAAATATATATATTTATATATATATATATATATATATATATATATATATGGTGATGGAAGGAGATTTGACTTTGAGTGGCGAACACAATACAATATACAGATAGAGTGTTACAGAATTGTACACTTAAAACCTTAATTTTATAATTTTATTATCCAATAAATTTCAAAACCTCTCCTTAATTAACGCAGTTCACGCTAACCTTTCCCTCCTCATATACTGTTACTACACATATGTTCTATATGAATGGGGAAGAAGCGAGCAAAAATACAAAGGAGACGTGACCTCCGTCAAGCTGAGGTTTATGAGGGAAGCTTGCAAGCTGGAATTGCCTGTCTGTGGCAGACAGTGTCCTTGGAAGGCCCTGCCTTGGTGGTGCTGCTGCGGTGGGAGCTGGGTCCGGGAGCCGGTCTGAAGTGGTGGAGTGGGGCGAAGGCGTCTAGTGTAGACCGCTTTCAGTTGAACTGGGAGTGCTCTTATAAATCTTTGACAGAAAGATCACACTCTTTGATATGCACAACTACATTAAATTTTACCGGTCTGAACTTGCCTCCAGAATATCGAATATCTACTCTGTCGATGGTCTGCCTGGTATGCTTGAATTGACGATCTTCTTTTTCATGACATTTCTAGGCCGTAGTGACTAATTACAGAGGCAATCAATGGAATGTGCATAGTGATCTGGTGAGATGACAGTGGCTGTATAATGAGACCGGATATCTGTGACATTGAATTAAACAATTCCATCTCGTGGGCTGCTATTATCATTCACACACCTACACTCACAAGGTAAAAATAGACTTGGTTCATAAAGCTAAATCATATTAATAGAAAAGCTTTAAATCAGTAAAGTCAAAATGTAAGTTTTTTTTTGTTTTTGAGACAGGATATGTTTGTTAGAGGGCAGAGGAACGTGAGAAACGTACAAATCTCCTTGGAATTTTTGCAATATTAGGACCTTATGTATAAAGCTTTTCAGTGACTGTTATTCTTATGGTAAAATTTTCTTTGGCTGAGGTTCGTGCTAGTTAAAAATCTGACAACAGGCCCTTTGATAAATGAGAAATGAGACAGAATTCAAATACTGAAAATATTAACACTTAGGAAAATAAGATTAAATACAACTTTTAAATTACATCAGTGGCAGGAAAAATAATAATCATAATATATGGTTTTTATTTTTAAAAGAAAAATGTATGGGATAAAATCTTTCAAGTCATTTGCTGTCCCTCTGGTCATCTGAAGGAACCTCTGTCCTTGGTAGGACAAGGGCCAGCAGTTGGTAATAAGCAATGACAAATGTCTGGGAATGTCTTTTTTTACATGTTAGCTTATGAATTAAACCTTGAACAAATCGTTACTGTTAGAGACTTGTGTTGTTGTACCTTGGGACAATTTAATATGGATCTACTGGAAGCCAGAGAATTAACCTTTCCCCACTGATTTTGGAGAGACACTCTTTTTTTGTACTTAGAAATAATGACTTCCACTTTTCATAGAGATTCCCTATTGTTGCCAGTTGTAAAATTTCTGTTCGATGTCACGATTGCTCTATGTTATGCAAAATATGCCTAAATGGGAATAAGGGTGCTAGGTAGGACAGGGATATGACAGAGGTTTATATTCCTGATGCCCTGGGAGTTATCTCAAGACTGGAATGGTGGCTTAGATGTCTCACGTCCCTTCCACTTGCCAGAACCTAGGAGGGTGGAGCCAGCTTAGAGAGGTAGTGAGAGTAAAACAGCACAAGTGACAGGCTGATGGACACAAAACTAGGAAGTGGCAAAGCCCATGTTCAAACGCTAGTTTGTCTAACCCCAGGCTGTGTTTCTGACTTATGCACTACGCTGTTGTACCCGTTTCCTTTGAAGAAACCGGATGCCAGAGGTCCACAGTGACTGGTGATTGCTTTGTGTCATGAGTTGTGTGTTAGTCTCCAGTGTCTTCTCACTGAGTCATTTGGTGGGATTGACATTGACTGTGATTGGTAACACACAGTGATCTGTGATCTGTGCTCTGTGCCATTCCTATGGGAGAGGGAGTTTTCAACACTTTTAACTGCAGAGTGATTTCATATAAAGTACAAAGCAAAAGCAGATTTCCACTGCATGAGGCCAGGAAATGTCGAGGGTGACATCAACAAACACCATCCTCAGTGTCTTGGTTCTCATCACTTACTTCACCCTTAGCTTAACGTAGGAAACCCATGGGCTCTAAATAAATAAATAGATAGATACTTAGATAAATAACACAAGCAAGCAATGAGCTACAAGCTGAAAATCTTGGATATTGTCCCAGACTTTGAACATCATTAGCTTATCTGAGTCTCCATTTTCCTCACTAATAAAACAAGGATAATAGCATTTGGTATATATATCTTCTGTCCACTTAGATCCATGAGCGAATATAAAATAGAAAAATGTTTCACATATAAACAGTGATGTATCACCAACCACAGAAATGCAGATTCAGACAATGCCTATAATAAATGGGGAAGCAGAGTAAAGCTGAGGTGAGCTACATGTTGCATACTTCAGAATGATCCTTCAAAAAAAAATACCTCTTATGCAACTGTATTTGGTGGGATTCTTTCTACTGCAAGTGACCAAAAACCTAATTCAAAAAGTCTCAAGCCAAAAAAGGGTACTCCTAACAGAAGACCAAATTGGTGGAACAGAAGTGGAAACACTTTGGGGGTATTTGTGGTAGAAGTGAGCTTGAGTTATTCTGACCAACTATGGCATCAACACTGCCAAGTACAAAAGGGCACCAATTAGAACATCCTTCTTCTTTTGCTGTGGAGACATGAGGGAGACTGAGGCCCAGAGACAAAAGTACTTGGCATTAGAATGACAGTTTCATCAGAAATACGTCTTGAGGGGATTATGGGATGAATATCTATTTAGTTGGGTTTTAAAATAGGTAAACACTGTAAATAAACTAAGATGATAGCAAGGATAGAATGGTCAAAATGGTCAAATAGGCTTCAAAAATTTCACATGTAGGATTCGGACACAGCTATGAGAAAGAAAGGGGTATACATGCACATCGACAGAGGATACAGGGATGGAATTGGCTGAGGGGGTTGGTGGGGGAGGGGGCGCTTGATGTTAATCTGCATTGTTTAGGAGTTTATAAGGATGTTCTCATCTACTACTTGTATAATTAAAATCTAATTTTTAAATTGGAAAGAATAATATTGCTATAATACTTACTGGGTTTCATCAGCAGTGAACTTATTCTTGGCTAGTTATATAAAGATTACATTTTGATGCAATTTTATTCTTTTCATAAATGTATTTAAAGAAATATGGTATCATTTTATGTCATTTAAGGCCTACGTCAAATAAATTGGAAACATTTATGCTCTGCAATAGGGTAGCCATATTTTGCTATTTAGATTTATGCTTACATAAATTAAAATTACATAGAATTAAGCTTCTTTTTCCCCCTCAGTTGCACTGGCCGCACTTGAAGTGCTCAGCAGCCACATGTGATTAGGGCCTACCATACTGGACAACACAGATATAGAACATTTCCATCATCACAGAAAATTCTACTGGACAGTGCTGGTCTAAACTATTTTCCAGGTTGTCTCCCAGCATTTGAAGCTGTAGGTTGCTTTTGAAAACATAAAATATATTAACTCTGACCAATGAAGGGGAAAAATCCATGTGTTCACATCTGTCATCATCTAACATTTCTAAAGTTCATTGGTTCCAAAATACACTTTTTCCCCAATCCTTGAAGAGTTTAGTGTTTGGAGACGGTCAGATTTCTAGTCAAACCTTTTAAAGAAATTGCTCCAGTCTCCCATAATAGAGAAGAACTCGAAAGTTTAAAGAACTGATCAATGCATAAACCCCAGTGCATTTCTGCCGTGCAAATGTATCTTAGAAAGACGAGAAGCTGTCCCCTCTACAGCTACAAATTCTGATCCGAGACTGGAAAAGAACAGATGGTGGTACATCCTTATATCTTTGGGGATGCCAATGGCTGCAAATCAGGAGGCCACACCATTGATCTGAGCATGGCCCCTGACAATACGCAGACGTCAAGAGAAGGGAAATGTTGATGAAACCTCCGGTGTTGGCAAAGTTTCATTTTTCAGGGAGAAGAAAAGGGAGATGAAGTATTCTGAGACTGCTTACGTCAGGAATAAGTGTGTCTTCTCTGTTGCTAAAAGGCTGACTGTAAATAAGTATTACTGCTGTCATTGCAAAGAAAAGACACACAAAACATACTGGGCTGATGACACCATTTTTATTATAAAAACATATATTAAGCTAAGTTCAATTCTGAGACACAACTTGTCTCTGTAGATCATGCTCAGGAAACTCAGGAGTGAGCCGGTGTGGGTTGCAGTGATACGGCAAGCACACTAAAAGTCTCTGTGTGGGATTAATTAGATGTTCTCTGGGATCATGAAATATGAGCTGATTTCTAGTTGTTATTTTGTAAGGATTTTGGTTAATTTGTGATGTGGCTGGAATATATAATTTGCGGTATTTTCTTGTAACTGAAAGGGGTGTGTGTAACTTGGTTGAGGAAACAAGGGCTGGGTCTCTGTCATACCCCATTTTACCGCCTAAGTAAGTTTTCAGGGTAAATGAGTGCTTTGGGAATCTTGCCCTCTCATCTTTTCCTCCTTCACTTTTTATTTATTTATTTGTTTTTGTTTTCCTTTAAAACAGTTTTATTGAGGTACAATTGATATACTAAGAACCGCACATATTTAATGTGTAAAATTTCTTGCAACCTCATTTTGCACCTAAGTTTTAAAAATGAATTTTTGCTAGAAGAATGAAACCATGTAAAAGTCATTCAGCCAGGTAAATTCTGAAGTCAGACTTGCTGGAGCAATAAACTTGATAAATGATGCTATTTACAATCGATGAAATTTCCTTTTATAAATCTGTATTGAGAATGGAAAATCGGTGAACTTTAAACATACATGGAAATTGGCTGGCTTTATAGCATGGGCTTTGAGCCATTGGGCTCTGAGGGTTTAAAAAATATTCATTTCCTCAAGTGTCAAGTAAAAGAGAATTCTAGACAGTGGTGTAAACATGGGCTCATGAAGGGAAGGAGTTTGAACACTTTGCACCAGGAAGAAATTGTAGACGTGAACTGACCCTGGAGCTACATGCAACCGAGGAGGAAGCCAAATGTTGGAAGATTATTCAAGCTGGCAAAACCACCTGACTTCAGGTTCAGGTTTCCATATCTAAATCTGCCAAATGTCGAAGTTTGATTTTCAGATCTTACTGTTGGAGGCAAGGAAGAGAACATTTTTGGTTGGGTGATCCATTTACACAATTGGATTGACCAAGATATTCTTTGTGACTATAGTTGCAAAAATGCAACATCACATTTTAAACTCTGAGTATTAACTTTAAGACAAATACCACATGATCTTACTTATACGTGGAATCTAATGAACACCATAAACTAACGAACAAAATAGAAGCACAGATACATGGAAGAGACAGACAGCTGCCAGGGCGGGAGGGTGGGGGCCTGGGAGAAAGATGGTGAAGGGATGAGCCAAAGAATACTTAGGCATGACTCACACCCGAGGAGGGGAACGGGTGGGGCTGGGTAGAGGAGGGAAAAGGGAAAAAAAGTGGGAACAGCTGTAATAATGTGAACAATTTCTTAAAAAGTGGTTCTTAATTTGGGGGAAGTCAAACAGAACCTGACAATCTGGTAAATCCTATGAACATTTTATTCATGAAAATAAAAATATTATCTGAAGATGTAAAACATGTTTTTTGTGATGTTCACAGAAAGTTCCCTCTTTTAAATGCTTAGAAAATATACAATCTTAATTGTAGGAATTTATTGTTTGACATTGTCCATTCCAGAAGTGAGAATTTTTCTCTCTTAAAAATGACAAAAAAAAAACCTCTCAAGATTAGGTGGGAATAAAATATTTGTGTTATACATTCATATACATCTGCTATTTTAAAAATCGGAGTCTTCATCCCTGTTCAAGATAAAAGCATTGTTGAGCAATCAGAGTTTGGACTTTGGGGTTAGGAGAAGGCTGAGGTTGAATCTTGGCACCACCGTGTCCACTTGAGGTCCATCCTCGTGGGGTGGCTCTGAAGTATCAGTGTGCGTGCGAGACAGCTGAGGAGGTCACTGCAGTGACAGACATGTGGGTCCAGGCCCACAGAGATTCCAGCGCTAGGTTTCGGGCAAGTTCTACAACCTGTGATTTAACCAGGGCTCCAGGCATTGTTCGGCTTCCTCTGACCACATCCTGAGTGGCACTGAAGCTGGGAAACTGTTGGTCTACTTTTTTTCTAATAACTCCTCTTTGTCTCTTAATTTGCCTGTAGTACTCTGTCTTCATTTCTTTTCTAGTTAATGTCTCTAAATATTTGTCCGAGTGCAGTTTTTCTCTCTTTTCTTGTACTTTATTCTCTACTACTATTAAGCCTCTTTTATTGTGTTATTTTCTGTGACATCCTCTTTTTTCCTCTTTTCCCTGATTTTACCTTAACAGAACTGCCCTGTAGAATTCATGATAAATTATACTTATTAAATATATGCCAGTTTAATGGTCTTTTCTTAATTTAAAACACAGATGGGTAAAACCTTTTACATTTTAACTGTGGCAAAAGTTCAGTTACATTTTTACTAATGTGTTCATTTATTTGTTGTCTTCTCATTCCCTTCAACTAATTTATATATCCCTAATTTAGGGATTAATAAAGGAAGAAAACATCCCTGACTGCTGTGGCTCCATGGGTTGGGAATTTTCCCACAAACTGAAAGGTTGTGGGTTCACTCCCGGTGAAGGCACATACCTGGCTTGCGAGCCAGGTCCCTGGTTGGGGGAATGTGGGAGGCAGCTGACTGATGTTTCTCTTGTACATCGATGTTTCTCTCTCTCTCTTTCTGCCTCTCTTCCCCTCTCTCTAAGGATAAATGAATAAAATCTTAAAAAAAAAAAAAGAAACCAGGTAAGTTTATGATGCCTCTGCGGCAGGACAAAGGTGGGTTATGGTGCTTTGTTATTTGCTCTAGAGGAGGCTGGGAACATCTGCTGACAATTGAGACTTGACTCCCTTCTCTTATTGGAGACAAAGAAAAAGAAAGTAGATTTGTTTCCTTTGAAAGATTTATAAATTTTTTCCTAGGAAATCAGATCACTATCTTATTTTTAAAAAATCAATTGACTCTAGTCTGTCTAGAAAAAATTAAAATATGAATCACTTAACTTAGTATTGGGTATATAACAGACTATAATAAACATTAGATGAAAAACTTCTGGCAAAATGTTATTTCTAGTGTTTTTTAATATATGACAAATATTAGGCATAGATTTAAATATATGCTCTCATATATGACATACTGGCATATGTGACATATAAAATAAAGTGAAATAATACAGATATATTTGGAATATGAGGTCTGTCCAGAAGGTATCCAGCCATGTATTATGAAAAATAGAGACATTTATTGAAAAAGATACAAGACGCAAGAAACATTGTACATAGGACAATGATGCCTCAGTCCCCTTCAAAGTAGGCACCTTGGGATATCACACAGCTCTCCCAATCACCATTAACTGCCCCATGATATTTTCCTGAATCTCATCAACAGTCTGAAATCTCTCCCCTTTCAAAGGTGATTTTAGTTTTGGGAAAAAAACAGAAGTCGCAGGGTGCCAAATCTAGGCTGTAGGGGGGCTGAGTCTCCTGAGTGATCTAATATTTTGCCAAAAAACTCTGCATAAGACATGATGCATGAGTAGGCACGTTATCATGATGAAGTTGCCAATCATCAGTTGCCTGCAACTGTGGCCTTCTGAATCACCCAAATAGTTTCTGCAGAGGAATGTTCAAGCTCAGTGCAATATTTGATGCAGATTTGTTGCTTTACTTGCTCAGTCATTTTGAATGCGATGGCCATACAGTACACATGCTCGCTCACTCAACAGTGTCTATGCCCTCACTGACTAGTGCAGTGAAGTCGTCATTGTTCACACATGTGCATTCCAGTCCACTCCCCTTGGCTGCCAGGTTGCATCAATGTCGTGCAAATTGTTCTTGTTATATTAACAATGGCTGGACTTTTTCTGGACAGACCTCGAATATCTATATTAGTGATCATTTATATGTGCTCAAATTTCATCCCCATTCACTTATTGGCTTAAGGTTGGGAAGCTGCGAAACTTTGTGGTTCAGGGTTATAGAGTCAACGGGACCTGAGTTCAAACTTTCAGTCTGCTGCTATGTAATGTGAGACCTGAGCAAGTCAGGGTGCCTCTCTCACCCTAGCTTGTCTCATTTGGGTAACGGGGTAATAATGTAGCTGCCTCATTGGCTCTTTGTGAAGATGCGGTGAGATGTGCAAGTAAAGCGTTTAGTCCTCTGCCCGAGACGCAGTCATGTTAGATGTGTGTGGTTATTACTTTTCCTGAACACAGAACACTTGTTAGTTCCCAGGATGTCTGTGCTAAGGAAAATAAACTGTGGGAATTGTGAGTTGTCAGCTTTTACAGTAATACTTATTAAAAATTAATTCTCATTAAAAAATTAATATTCAAGATATTATTTACAGTGCTCAGAATATCCAAACAAAACTGTCAAATTACTGCATTATGTTTAAATCTTTGCTTTATTAACCACAGTGTATATAGCAAATACAACTACACTGTACAGTTTCCACCAAGGATGCATATTTTTGGTGGAAAGTACATGGGCTCAAAGCAGTCACTTGTCACGTGGTCTTGGACGAATCACTCCCACTCGCTCAGCGTTATTCATTTTTTCAAAGTGGGCATAAAATCCTGTGTTATGAGGTTGTTGCAGAGATTTAGACAACAGGTTAAAAGGCCTAGCACCCAGAAGTTTGAACAGTTACTTCTATGTACGTTTTGCAAAAGTAGCTATAACTCACAGACCTTAAGGTAAGAATGGGCCTGAACCTTCCAGCCAGGACCCCAGGACCCTTTCCCTCTGGAAGTGACACAGCCATGGGTGGGTACCTGATTCAAGATAGACCAATCAGATTCTCTTCTGCTCAGTTGGAATTGGGACAGAGACTCCGGGTAGCGGGTCTTGGGCTCTGGAGGTGAGAGGCCAGAGGTCAGCCACGGACGGCATGCTGGCCATTGTTTTTACCACTGGGGCCACTTTTCACTAGCGCAAAGAAAACGTTTTGTTGGACAGAGGACGAAAGCAATGCTCAGAAAGAAAGAGCAGCAAGAGCCTGTGTGAGCTAGGACCGGAGGAGAGTCGTACTGGCTCTACTCTAATGCCTGCCTTTGGATACTACTGATACTTTCCAAAAAGTGCCTTTTTTGTTAAGCTAATTCAGGTATGTATTTCTCTGTTGCAAGCACGTAATTAACTTCTGAAAGCAGGCACTCCTCAAATACTAGTTTGCCTTTCATTTACTTTAAAAGTTTCATGAAATCATAATCAGGTCTTAAAAGGCATTAGTAAAGCCATGGCCCCACCCCATCCCCATTACACAGGTATGGAAACTGAGGCACAGAAACCTGTTTGAATGGCACCTTTAATTTTATGCAAGAGCTAGAAGAGTCAAACTTAAGCACTCCCCCGACCAAACGGTACGACACACATAGCTGAGCTCTGCGCGTGAGTGTGTAGAGGTGAGTGTGCGGAGAGGAGCAGTATTGAAGTGTTTTTAACTTTCTGAGATGTTTTTTACATGACCTTAGTGGATGCATTTTAGTTTTTGAACACAGATGGAATGCTTCATTTTGGATCAGTTGCCTCTCTGGTATTGGTAAGGTCAGCCAATGGTTAGTTGAGCCTATTATCTTATATGAAAATACTCTGTGGAAATACATTCAAGGTCTTTTGAATATAAATGGAATTAATTACAAGCTGTAGAATTTCTGGTGAATTAATAAACATGGGCCCCTTACATTAAGTAATTTCAGTAATCGGAATCAAAATCACTAAGAAGTCTTTTCTCTCTGCTTCAAGGTTTCCAAACATTGGAGGCAAATTCCATATGAAATAATCCTGTTTATAGTGAAAGCCGAAAACATAAACAAGTTGAGAAGCCTGAATTCCTCAGCTTAAAGGTGCTCAGCTTTCTTACATTTAAAGAATTAGTCCTGGAAACATTCCTAGTTATGTGTGGAACTTTTCCTTTCCTCGACGTTTGCTTTATTACTTTACCCTCTGTAGTAAGATTGGGAAACACCGGTGACTTCCTGACGACATGGCCACGCGGGCCTGCTTGGGTAAATCTGAGCGCTGGCACTGTGCACGGAAGGCGCGGGCAGGGTGCGGGAATGCAGGTCTGGAGGTCCCGAGGCCGCTTAGATAACGTCGGACCCACTTTGGAAATGACTTCTCCAGTGGCCTTCACAACCTGCTTTGCCCTTTTAAATTTTATTTCTTTGGTGTATTGATTTGAATGCACTGGGGGAAAAGGCAAGACAACTGTAACTGAACAACAATAAACAAATAAAATAAAAAATAAAATAAAAATGAGGAAAATAGCACAATCCAAATAAAATAGCAAGGAATCATTCTTAAAATGATTAAAAAAATTTGAATTCCAAAAATATTTATTGAACATGTATTCTATTGAAGGAGCAGTGTTGGTAAGGATTGGGTATTAGGTAATGTTTTAAAGAAATGGACAATACACATTCTTCACCCTCAAGAAATTTATAAACTAGAAGTTTACTTAATGATATTTCTGATCCAAATGTTTTATGAATGGTAGTCTTCAAACTTGAGTAGCACATGAGAATCACCTGGGAGCTTTAAAAATTCCCCAATACCCCAGCCTCTGTTTCAAATTAAATCACAGTCTCTGGGAGCCATATCCAAGCTTCAGCTGTTTTTAATGCTGTTCACGTGATATCAGCGGGCAGCCCATCAGTACTTTTTGAATGGTTACAGGTGTGTTCAGATGCTGATCTTGTTCACCCTTGGAGCAGTGGGGCAAGGCCTGGAGCAAATGCAGCCCGCAGTCCGTCACCTCTGGTCACAAACATCCTCCACCAGTAAGTTGTTAAAATTTTTTTTTCTATATATTATGACATGAAGAAGGACGGGGAGCACAGAAGTCTCTTATTTAAAACTATGATAGCACTTTAAAAGAACCATTTGTTTTTCAAAGTTTGTAGATGAAACATTTAAAATATGGAAGACTGAAAATTGACTTTCCTAAGATCACGGAGCTGGTATTTGAACCATACTACTTTTTGTTTGTTTGTTTACCTTTCAGCTTCTTAAGTGTATTACAGTGAGGTTGTGAGAAGTACAGAGCTGTGGAATGGAGCCAATAGAGCACTGTGCGAACCCAGAGAAACAGACAGTAATCCTGATCTAGTGTGATCATAGAAGGCTTCCCGGAGAATTTGTCTTGTGGGCAGGACCTTCAAGAAGTGGATTTTTAGAGGTAAAAATGCAATGTTATCTTAGGTTTGTATGATAAATTGTCATCTTATTTGGCTATTATATAAAACATTAGGAGCTTATTTATCCTGAATCCATAGTAGAATAATTTGGGAAGCTTTCAAAATATATTGATGTCAGAGGCCCACCCTAAACCATTAAATCAGAGTGTTGGGATAGGTCCCACTTGGATAGTGTGGAGGGAGACAGCAGGAAATAAAACTGGTTTGGGGTTGGATTGCAGAAAATATAGAATGTGAAATTTATTTGATTCACAACTTAAGCAATGGCAGGTCAGGGAAGACTTTTTGGCAAGATAGTGATAAAGCAATCAACTTATAAACCCTGTCCAGCTCCCTGCTATCTTCTGCTGTGTTATTTATTTAGAAAATATCAATTCCCAATGGAAGAGGTTTTCAATCCAGGAGAATCTCAGGATTCCCTGGGAAAGCTTTTCAATTATACCCTCTTTTTCTGATTCTGCGACTGTGCCCGACTCATAAGGAAGCCTGGGGAGTTTCACAAACTACATTCAATGACAATTCTCAGGCTTCCCCCAATTTTTGGGAGACATGGAATGTGAAGTTAGGGAATGGTCTACAAGACCACCCTTCTGACACCAATTTCAAATTTAGGGAGTCCTCAAGACCACCCTCATCTTGATAATTTACTGGAAGGACTCACAGAACTCACCGAAATCTATTATACTCACGGTTCTGTTTTAGTCTAGTGCAAGGTCAGTGTCGGTTGAGGGGAGAGAGGTGCAATGGAACTCTGAGGGAGGGGCCTCAGGAGGGCGAGAGAAACGCCTATCCATTTTACTTCTTTCATTGGAACACAGCCATGCTCATTCATTGAAGTACTGCTTGTGGCTGCTTTTGAGCGGTTACGGCAGGCAGAGTCCAGTTGTTGAGAGAGAGATTACGTGGCCCCACTGAGTCTAAAATATTTACTACCTGGCCTTTTATGGGAAAAGTTTGCCAACAATAGTTTTAGAACATTCCTTAGATACCTCGCTTACTTTTATTTAATAGCAGAACCTTAAATAGAATAAGATTGATTTACAGTTTGGTTTCATGAATAACTTTTTACAATTTTGAAAACTAGTTTTTCTTATATAAACAGGGTCTACCTTTAAAAAATCAACAGTATTTCAGATATTGTCCCCTTTTTCCCCCCTTCAAGAGTTCAGAGCTCATATTTGATCAAGGAAAGAAATTTAGAAAGTGCCACCTTAGTGATACCAAATAATGGGCAATCCATTATCATTTATATTATCTGTGGGCTGCTTATGGAATCTCTGTATTACGGGTTAATTATAGCAGCTCTCTTCTGGGTGATGGGCTGTGAAACCAGAAGTTATCAGGTATAAACACTGAAGAGTCTGATTTACTTGTTCATGAGCATACCATAAAATCCTCAGTTAAATCACATTTTATGACTATGGCCTCCAAGTTTTTAAATATAGTCTTTGATTACTTCATAGTTGTAAAGGCTGACTTTCTTTTTTCTATGTGGCAGTGAGTAATTTATAACATCTTTTATATGAACAATATTTACCAATGCTATCAAAGAGGATAAAGATATATTTCACTGGGTCTTTATAGCAGCATAGATAGCTAGAGAAAATATATTCACTACTTATGATTTTACTACATGCCGTTAGAGTTCTATGAGGTGCAAATCTGAAACAATTTTTGTGCTGTCCCCCTTCTATCTGTTCCTTGCTTATTGTGTTTCCTAAGACCATTTTGGATGTCTTCTTTGAAAGAAAACCAAAATATGGTGTTCTCTAAATGCAATTTAAGTGACTGTCCTCCATGTGTTGGGGAATTTATTTGCCAGTCACATGTGGTGTATTGAATCTTGCCATGACTGATGCTCACAATGTGAAAGACTATATAAAATAATAACTTGAATAATTTGTATGTTCATGGTGGTTTTATAATTAAATGAAACAGTGGATGCAGAATGTATTGCAACAATATGAAAATATCAATTATAGTTTATAGTTTCCCAAACATGTTTTTATATATTATCTCAGTTGATTACAATAGCACAATATGAATACAAGCCAAGTAAAATCATCTTTGTCCTACAAAGGGGAAAATGAGGCTCAAATAGGCTGAGCAACTTCCCCAGTGACACAGTATGTGAGTCGCGGATTGAGCATTAAAACAAAGATCTTCTCATTCCCAGTCCAGAGGTTGTTCTGCTACTCTATGCTTGCCATTCTATTCCTTATTAAGGAAAAGACTCTTTTGTCCTCTATATGGTAATGTTCTTTCTAAACCTAGGAATGATTTCTAGATATTAAAAAGTCATTCTTTTGCTTAAATATTGCTATTCCTTTCACCCTTATCCTACTAAATTGCTAGATCTCAGCTGTGTAATGGAATTGACATATATAATTTGCTATCTGAATTTGGTAGAGAAAATATTAAATGAAAGTGATCTATGGGGAGTGGAAACATGGAACCCCATTGTGGAATTAGAACAAATTGCTTCGAGTGTTTATGTTCATGCAATGTGGTTAGGATCGTTTCTATACTGATCTTTTTCAGCTGCACTGAACCTCAGATGGTATGAACACCACTGAAGTTTTACTTCACACCTGAAGCATGATAGGATTTTACAGCTGACTCATGTAATTAACCACATAGACTGTATTGAGGTGGCAGATAATTTCTCACCCAACAATCTGCAAATATGAGATACATGGGACAGCAGCTATTACCTCGGATATATAGTAACAGTTTATTTTAAAACGCACCACTTGAGCTGTTTGTGCATAAAACTAAGTATTACATCCATGAGGCCAAATTTCTCAACCTGGGTGTATTAGTTAGCATCTAGGGCTATGAATCCCCATGGATAAGCTATGTGTGTTGGGGGAGAATCCTTGTTCTCAAACTTCTTCACATGGTGCTTTGTCAATTCTCTTTCTTTTGACTTCTGTATTTGTGTTTTTATTACTCTTCTGTGATCCACCTTTTTTTGCCTTACGGGAGCCTGACTATTTTAGTGGATACGCTGAATTCCTACTAGTTTTGCAAAGGATGAGATAACTGACTTTGTTAAAAGTTCCTTGAAACTGACCCTCTGTCTCCAGTGCTACATACTGGTATACCTAGTTTCAGATGTAGCGTCCATATTGTTCTACTTTTAGAGAATAAAACAGTATACATTTAAGACGTACAGCATGATTTGATACACGTACACAAAGTGAAAGGTTTACTACAGCAGGCTAGTATTTCTCCTCATACAGTCACCATTTTCATGGTGAGAAGTACACCTGAAATCTACTTAGCGTATTTCCAGTGTTCAGTGCAGCGTTATTAACTGTTGTCATTATGAGTGTGCATTAGATCTCTAGATGTACTCATCCCGTGTAACTGTACGTTTGTACCTTCTGACCAACATCTCTCCATTTCCCGCACCTCCACAGCTCCTGATGACGCCTCTCCTGTTCTCTACTTCTGAGTTCGACTTTTTTCCTCAGATTCCACATCTAAGTAAGATCATACAATATTTCTCTATCTCTGTCTGGCTATTTTACTACAGTAATGTCCTCCAGTTTCTGCTATGTTGTTTCGAATGGCAGGATTTCCTTCTTTCTCATGACTGAATGATATTCTACTGTATGTGTAGTAATCAATACCTCTATGCAGTCATTCATGGATGGACACTTCGTTCTTTTCCATCTCTTGCTATTATGAATAATGCTGCAATGAACACAGGAGTGCAGAGAGCTCTTTAAGAAGCTGATTTCATTTCTTTCAGATAAAGAGCCATAAGTGAAATTGCTAGATCACAAGGTAATTGTATTTTTAATTTTTGGAGAAATCTCTGTACTGTTTTTCAAATTGGCTGTATCAATTTACACTACCACCACCAGTGTACAAGGATTCCCTTTTCTCCGTAATCTCATCACCACTTATCTTTTGTCTTTTTGATAATAGCCATTCTCATAGGTGTGAAGTGACAGCTCATTATGGTTTTGATTTGCATTTCCCTGATGATGAGTGACGGTGAGCATCCTTTCAGATATTTGGTGGCCATTTCTATGTTTTCTTTTGAGAGATATCTATTTAGATCCTTTGCCCACTTTTAATTAGGCTGTTTTCTTACAAATGAGTTGTTTGGGTTCCTTATACATTTTAAAAAAAAAATATTTTGTTTATTTATTTTTAGAGAGAGAAGAAGGGAGAGAGAAAGAGAGGGAGAGAATCATCAGCATGTGAGAGAAACATCATTGGTTGCCTCTTGCATGCTCCCAACTGGGGACCTGGCCCACAACCCAGGCTTGTGCTCTGACTGGGAATTGAACTGGCATCCTCTTGATTCACAAACTGGCACTCAATCCACTGAGCCACACCAGCCAGGGTGAGTTCCTTATACATTTTAGATCACAGACCTGTTATCAGATGTATGGTATGGATGTATTTTCTCTCATTCCATAGGTTGTCTTTATATTCTGTTGATTTTATTGCTTTGCAGAAGATTTTTGGTTTGATAAAATCCCATTTGTTTATTTTTGCTTTTGTTGATTATACTTTTGGGGTCATATTCAAAAAATCATTTCCCAGACCAATGTCAAGAAGATTTTTCCCTATGTATTTTCTGATAGCTTTATGACTTCAGGTCTTACATTTAACTCTTTAATCCATTTTGAGTTGAATTTTGCATATGGAATGAGACAATGGTCCAATTTTATTCTTCTGAATGTGGAGAAACAAGGTTCTCAACACCATTCGTTGAAGAGACTGTCCTTTCCCTGTTGTATGTTTTGGCACCTTTGATGAGGATCAATTGACCTTAAGTGTGTGGGTTTACTTCTGGGTTCTCTGTTTTGTTCTATTTATATATAAATATATATGCTTTAATTCCACTACTATTACTATAGCTTTGTAGAATATTTTGAAATCTCTGCCATATCTCCATCTGGTTCTGACTCTTCACACTATGTTTTTTGCTTTATTTTATGTCTTGTAATTTTCTGTTGGAAGCCATATATGACCTGGCTAGGAATTAGGCTGTGTTTACTGTTTGCTATAGCTATGATGTCAGAGCTAATATTTCCCCTAGTGTCCTTGGATTTGTGTTCTGTGTTTTTTGTTTTTTTGTTTTTTTTTTTGGTATCACTACAGCTGTCTTAAATAGAATCTGGGTCTTGGAGTTCTTCTAGGTGTAATCCCATGTTATGATTAAGAAGCCCTGTTGATGTGGTAGAAAGAAGTAGTTGAGGGAAAGCATCAGTGGTCCCATGATTCCCAGACTTTTAGTGATCCTGAACTGGGTAGTTCCCTTCTCCCAGATCAGTTAGGATCTGGTGAAATAGTTTCTCTTGAGGGCAGCCCTTGTTAAGCAAGATGAGAGAGAAGAAAGAAAACAGTTGAAATGGAGAGCCGTATCAGAGAATTTGTGTCCAGTTTGAGGAGGGTGCCACATTTTCCTTTGCCCATCTGAGTTTGTAGAATGAAATTGCCCATCTCACTAAAAGGCATCTCCATTTTTCAAGTTGCTTTAGGCAAAACCCAGAGAAGTTTCATAATTGCTTTCTTTCTCTCACATCCCACATTCACTCCACTAGGAAATCCAGACTGGTCTCTGTTTGAAATGCTTAGAACTCAACCACCTCTTCCTAACCCTGCCACAGAGCAAGTCTCCGTCCCCATTTACCTGTGTTACAGAAGGACCTGCTCACTGCTTCCTCCTTTGTCTCCCTTCTAAATGGCATTCTTATACTCCACACCCTCCCACAGCAGCCCACGAAGTCCCACACAATGTGGCCCGGCACCACCTTTCTCAGTTTTAGACTTCCACTCTCCTCTTCACTCTTTTTTCTCCACGGAGTCCCACCAGCTTTCTTCCTGTTTCCTAACCTGTGCCACTCATGCCTCTAGCTCAGAGCTTTTTCACTTCCCAGCCCTTCTTTCTGACAGGTGTTCCTCCTACATATATTTATGACCAGTTTTCTCATTTTATTCCCTTCTCTGCTCACATGCGATCTTACCAAAGAGGATTTCTTTGATTGTACTTTAAAAAAATCACCCTGGATGGTGTGGCTTAGTGGACTGAGTGCCGGCCTGAGAACCAAAGGGTCACCAGTCACTGGTTCGATTCTCAGTCAGGGCACATGCTTGGGTTGTGGTCCAGGTCCCCAGTAGGAGGAATACAAGATGTAATCACACAATGATGTTTCTCTCCCTCTCTTTCTCTTTCCTGTCCCCTCTAAAAATAACTAAAGAAAATCTTTAAAAAATAAAAATAAAAATAAAATAAAAAAAGAATTAAATCTTTAAAAAAATCAATCTCTGATCTCTGTTTCTTTTCTTACCTTGTGTTATTTTTCTTCTTAGCATTTAGCAGTAATTGAATATATATATATATAAATATGTATAAATAAAATTAATATTATAAATAAATAAATATTATATTATATATATTTACTTATTTAGATTTTCTCTTACTGGAATATATGTTTAATAGAAGCAGTCTGTTTAATACTGTGTCAGTGACAAAAAAATATACTTTGTTTATGGATGAAATCTTTTCAGCCATAGCAAGTTTAGTAATACAGATGCTTTTCAGGTTGATAAACTAAAGGTAAGCACTCAGACAATATGGAAGGAGGTGTTATCTCTCCATAAAGAGACAAAGAACAATTATAATAGGTATCTGAGGCTTCAAGGTCCATATTTTTTGCTTTAAATATTTGGTTTAAAAGAAAAACTAAACACAACCAAACCTTTTCTAAGTCTTCTTTTGCTTAAAGAAGAGAAATAACTTTACTAAAATTAATCAGAAGAGGGATACTGACTATAGCCTGAACCAACTCTAGGAGATCTGACTTTGAAATTAACTTAAAATTCCATTACAGCATTAATATTTAGTATCTATGTAGCACTTTATTGCCCAGAGCTTCATAGTCATCTGAGCTATGCCCTTTCATCACTTTTAAAATTCCATTTATTCATTGTCAAGTTCCAAGAATCTTGTGTAGGAACTGATGTTCATTTTACTGACAGTGCTCTGATACTGCAGAGAAAAAATCTTAGCCTCTTGAACTATTTCTCAAGAGGAGCATGGTCTCTACCCCTATAGTTTAAGAAGCTATATTTTTATGTCTGCACCACAGCTGTGCTAAGACTTAAATGAAGAATTTAGCAACATGCTAACTCACCAGAGATTTCACAGTAGACACATACTTGTAAGGACTATGCACTCTGATAAAATTAAATAGTGAACGGATGCTTAGCATTCTCAGGGCTCCTGCCATAATGCCTTGCACTACATTCTGTGTTAAGGGCAGAGAGGGTTGGAAATTATTTGAGGCCCTCAGCAGTTCTGTGAAGATGAAAGACACCACCACTAACATTATTCATGAGAAAATATGAAAGGTCATCCATCTCTCTTAAGGATAATTTGGTGCACTTTTAATGAGTGATGGATGAGCTGCAAGGGTTGTTGCAGAGGGGCTGTGCGCTGTGAACGTTTGGATGGCTATTGCATCAGAAACGTGTCCAAACACTTTCCCAGTCTCTCCCCATCATGAATTTTCCTTCTGATGGTCTTCAGACCCTCTCATTTCCTCTTTTCCTTGGCATTTAGGACATTTTATTTCTCTCAAGTCTCTCTCTGCTAAATCTTTTATTCCACACTTTCTATTTTTGGTGGCCTGAGATAAATGATGGCTTCCCGGGTCTACATAAATTCAGTGACTATTGCTTAGGCCATGGTTTCGTTCATATCCCCGGTACCTTGGTCTAACCTTTGAATTGACTTAGCTGATTACTCTTTTCTACATTCCAGTCTTGCTTTCCTTCATCCCTTTCTTTGCTCTAATATTTTTACTCTAGTCTAGGTGAGGTTACCTCCTTCAGCCACACCCCACTTGTGTCCTCTACACTTCCAAGCAATCTTGAGTAGCCTTCTTCTTCCAGTTCATCCTGTCTACTTGCTGAGGGACAGAAATGGGCAACAGAATTTTATCTATCTTGTAGTCGTCAAGAATTCTGCAAGGCCAACTCACTGTAGCTGGAGAAGACTCTAAAAGCAAAGAAACTTCCTTGGAGATGGCAGTGCTTTTGGCCAAAGGCCTCTGTGGGTGAGAATGCAGGTCAGTGAACGGTACCAAAGAACATCGAGCTGTTGACATTGAAAGAAAGAAAGAAATTGGGAATGGGATGCTCCTTGAAAATAAATGACATTTAAGAAAGAACCTGGTTCATATCAAGCTATGAGTGAGGTTAGTCCTGAGAGACACAGTAGTGTCATGGGTAAAACTTGGGCACGGAGACCTGGCTTTCAGTCACTTGGGGTCCTCAAGTGGGTTATTTTATTCAGGTGTGCAGCTAATTGCTGAATGGGAATGACTCATGGACTCGTAGTGGGCAGGGTCTACTAGCTCTTATTAAGGGTCTGTAAAGCAAATGGGGCCAGCTCTCGGAGTCTCTGGTTTCCCCAGCTTGGCTCAAACTCCCACCAGGGTGGTGGGATGCCAATATAGTGAGACCAAAGTAAACAGAGCTCAAATGTTGTCATCTGGCAGACTTTACCATCTAGAAATCAAATCCAGAGGCTGTTAAACCATCTGAAGGAAGTCAAACTTACCAAGAGAAAGGCGTAATGGAAATATTGAGATTAGATGTTTCCAGAAGTGATTAGAACTTGTCTTTTGTCTTTTTGACTATGTGCATTCTTTTGTTCTTTGTAAGAAGAAGAGCCAACTGCACACACAGCTATCTTTGTTCAGCACATTCCTATAAATATATACATACATATGTGTACATTCTTGTGAGTGCACTCATTTTTGTGTGGGCAGGCTCCGGCATCATATGTGCCGGGCTGTGCATTTCATAGTAACAGAACAGCTGCTTTTTGGAGTTCCTTTTTTGTTCAGTCACGCTGGTGACAGATTTCTGTGGTCTTCCTTAGAGGAACATTTGGCCTTGCCGCCTTCCTCACCAGGGTGCCCACACTGGTATAGCCTTTCTTGTTGTTAGTCCAGGTTTGCCTTCTAGTATTTCAGCATCTAGGTCCTCTTCTTGAGGTGTCAAAGTCAAAGTGAGTGCAAGGCAGAGCAGGGTACGACTAGGGCAAGACTGCCCTAGACAAAACAACACTGCAGCATGGGATAAATTTGTCTTCTGTCATTATGTCCTACATGCATACTTCTTGGTTATCAAGTTTTCCTGCCCCCCCCCACCCCCCCGGTATTTCTTATTCTCTCTCCTCCCCCTTCTTCCTCTCCCTGTCTCTCTCTGATTGTCTCTGTCTCTGTCTCACATACACACACCCCCCCTTCCCAGCTTAGTGCTCTCAGGGTTTGATTTCTGTTAGTAGTCTTAGGTAACTTTGTAGGGTAGGTACTCACTGTCCCTGCAAAGCATGGATAGATGAAAACAGATTAATAGATACTCACAGATGAAACATTTTCCTTTCCAGGTGATATATTTACATAACTATAGATACAATGTGGTTCAAAGATGGACCTTTAAAAAAAGTCTGGCGCTGTAGCATATTGGGGGTGGAGAGAACAGATGTTTGAGACAGCTTTCCAGGGCTTCTGATACCCCACCACAAAGGCTCAGTTGTCCATGATTGAAGTCAGCTCAGCAGAAACATGCCTGATCAAGGAGAAGATTACGTGGCTTTTGAACAAGACAGGACCTGTTGCCCTGGCTGGGTGAATCAGCACTGATGCTCAGAAACCTGTCAGGGTGTCTGCTTGCATTATAAATCAGTAAAGGGAGATCACAAAATTAGGCCATGTACACCAAAGAGTTCAACTTCCTTTTATGGGAGAGCTGTTCTAGGTTGTGATCATAATGGGGTATTAACTTGCTTTATGGTGTATGCCGGGGTATTTTTCATTCTCCTTGCCAGAGTAGGCAGCTGTCTTTACCGATAAATCTTGTGAAGTTTGCCACTTTTGAGGAGTCATCTGGTTCAAAGCAGAATTGTTCTTATAACCTCAGGAAAAAATTCAAGATCTCTGCTCTCTCTTAAATATCTTCAGAGTAGGATGTGTTAAAATCTCATTTTGTATTCCATGTCTCATATTCGTGCAGTAAAAAGTCCCTCCTAAGAGCTAACTCAGATCTTTTTGCCACAATTTCAGCCGTTTTATTTGAGCATGGGTAAAGTGAGAGTTAAGAATTTAAAATCCTTTCTACAGCTTGAGGGAGGTCAATTTGTCTACAGAGACTTTGGTAGAATACAAAGCGACCTTGGAATCTTTCTGGTCCTGACATCTATCCGATTGGCCCACTTTTCCTTGTGATCCTTTGGGATTCTGGGTCTTCCCATCAATGCCTTTTGAAGAAGGGACAGAGAGGAAAGATGTTCAGGATCCCTTTTGACTTTTCTGGCCGTGTAGAATTGAGGATCTGTTTTTTGAGCGAAGAAGGCAATGAAGGTATTTCTCAGGTGACTTCAGTGGGGCAGCTGTGTGATGGGGCAGGGCTGGGAGTTACTCTCCACGGCAACAGAAGAGAGCTGTGCTGGGTGACTGACAGACGAGGTTCGCCCAACTTAGCCACCCTCTGCGGGTCTCAGCCTTGCCCTGGCCTCAGCATTAACCTCAGTGCTGCTTTTTCTGCAAATGCTTCATCTACCAGGTTCCAGCTGGCACTGTGTTCCGGCAGCTCAATGCAGGGGTTGTGCCGAGGAGGCAGCCTGCCTCTGGGAGCCACGGCAGAGACTATAGAAGAACTGATTAGCTTTTAAGAGCAGACCTCCACCAGACAGGCAGGAGTCTGAAGAGTAAATAGAGGTGCTGGCCTTGGAATTTTTTTTAAAGGCCCCGGAGGGGTTTGTTCACCGGTGTTTGAATTTCTATAGAAAAGCTCTGTGGAACTCTAAATTAAACCAAGTTGACCCCTTTCACAGCCTGAGTTATTTACAGTTCACAGGTCTTCGGAGAGTTCTAGTTTGCATGCAGTTGAAAGTAGGTCCCCGATTGGCAAAGGTAGCCTACTGTGGGGCTATTTGCATCACACTACCTTGCTTTCCTTTGGTGTGGGAGAAAACGGAGAAATGGAAGCCGAAAGATGTGGTCTAGTTGTAAACAGGCCTTTTTTGTTTTTCAGCAAAGGGAAGGCGCCGGTAGGAATAACTAAAAATGCCAGCTACTAGAAAGCAAATAACGGAGTTCTCTCTGTAATTAAATGCATTCCTCAGAATAACAACTAAGTAATAGGAAGGGAATCAAGTAACACCCCTCCCCCACCACAGCTGATTTCCTTTGCAGCTTTAACAATCCGATCTGTGGAGCAGGCTGGCACTGATTACTGGGCTCAGTTTCCCATTTTGCTTCATACTGGAAGAGTAATTAAGTTAAATAGCTTTCAGTGCCTGAAGTCTGGTTTGTGTCAAACTCAGATTCAGCCACTAGTTCAGGATTGTGGATCAGCGCCTTGAATTTACCCCTGGCCCTCACTTGTACTTGTATAAAACCAGAGGAGGTCTTGTCCCTTGGTAAGTGTTGGATGGGGTGATCCTGAAGCCCCCACACACACCTCACTTCCTGTGATTGAGAATGTGCCTCTTTTCCGAGACTGGTAAACTTGGCTCCGATGCTATTTAGGAGAAGCTTTTTGTGATTTATCAAATGAAGGAGGACAGTTTGCCAGGAGATAAGCCTGAATTTACCACAATTGCTGAAAACGGGTTGGTAAAAGTTCAACAGCAAAAGTTGGAGTCTAGAATCAGGTAAAAGGTGGTCGTAGGACTCATACTTCCTATTTATTAAAAAATAAACGGCGACACAGAGGTGATCTTATAGTTCACTCCTTGTCTCCTTTATCTGCAACTCAGTTTAAAGCGCGTCATTCTCCCTCTTCTAGGTAGGAAGTGTCGTCGCTGTGGCTACTGGCAGAGATGTTGGTGGGTGTGTGCACAGGGAGTGACTTGAGTGGGAAGGAGAGCCAGCAAGTAGGATGACTGCAGAACAAGGAGCTATAAGTCGGGTCTTTAAGTTGTTCCCACCTTCCGTGGAAAATAGGACAAACACCTGTGAAAAGACATGAAAACACATTCGTGCCGAAGAAGTGTCCCTCACAGCGTTCGTGAAGTGAAAGAATGAGTTCAGGGCAGAGTAACAGGTGGAGAGACAGCTAAAAAGCCAAGTCTCTCAGGAGAAGAGGTTGTGTCATTGAAGCCTTCTGCAGGAAACGGAACTAATTGTCCGTCTCTTGCTGTGAAGAAAACTGCGGGCCCTGTTTCTTAGAATGGCTAAATTTGAACACAATTAAGTATTATAGGAATAGATTAGGTAGTATATGGTGACCAAGCCTTTTTATCTCTATGCATTAACATTATACTTATTTAAGCTCCGGGCAATAATAGTTTTATGAATGTGATATAGAAATTAAAGTATAAAATGTGGAAATTTCAGAGTGCCAGTTTTATATAGCCTCAGTTAGGGCACACGCAAGGAGGACAAGGTAGCTTGGCAACAGAGAAAGCAGAAACCAAGACAACGGGAAACGAGCCTACAGATAGGAGGGAAAACCAAATCTAGAGTCTGTGTCCAGCATCTAGACTGGATATGTCCACATAGGGACCAGAAGCTTCTCTGGGCCTGTGTGGGAGTTCGCAGTCAATCTCTGAAGATGCAGGTTACATGTTCTTCTCTCTGGGAAGCCTTCCTGACTGTGGTGCTATTCCTTTCTCTGCAATCCCCAGAGTTTCATTCTGCATTGTAATTATTTGCCTCCTTTTGCAAGAGCAGGAATCCAGCAGGTGTTAGCAGTGCTGGTTGCCCTCATACGAGCCATCTTATGAAACCCGTACAACAGCCCTTTTATTCTCACCACGCACAGGAGGATCTTGGGCCAAGAGGGCGGGTGGTGTACATGGTAGGAGGTGAAGGCATCCTTCAAACCGGAGGTTTCCGGACGACAGGTTCTTTGCTGTTTGCTTCATAGCAACTCCATTCTCTAGGACAGTGAGTCATATGTGAAATTAAAAAATTTGTAATAGCTGCGCTCAAAAAATAGAGATAGATGAAATTCAGATTTTGTAATAACATTTTGATTTTGGAATAGTTTTAGGTTTTATGGAAAAGTTGTGAATGTAATGCAGATATTGCTGTATGCCCCATTTTGAATTTCCCCTAACACCAACATCTCACATTAGCGTGATATATTTGTCACAAATATTAAATCCGAATTGATCATTTGTTAACTAATATTCATATTTTATTCAGATTTCCTTTGTCTTTACCTAATGCCACTTTTTTGTTCCAGAATCCCATCCAGGAAGGTATCCATCCTATCTCCTTAGTTTCATTTTTTTTTTTAATCCTCATCCAAGAACATTTTAATTGTTTTTAGAGTGAGAGACAAGGGAGAGAGAAACATCCTTGCGATAGAGAAGCATCCCATATGCACCTGGACCAAGGATCGAACCCACAACCTAGGCATGTGCCCCAACCAGGAATCAAACCCACAACCTTCAGGCTATGGGATAAAGTTCCAACCAACCAACAGAGCCACGCAGGCCAGGGCTCCTTTGCTTCCTTTTTGACTGTGACGGTTTCTCAGACTTTTTTTGCTTTGATGATTTTGACAGTTTTGAGGATAGTGGTCAGGTATTTTGTAGAAGGTCCTTGGAGTTTGTCTGATGTTTTTCTCATGATTATACAGGGGTTGTGATATTATGATTTATAATAAGAAATTATAATGGATCTTCTCTGTTTCTGCCACAGAACTCCTAACCCCCCTATAATTTCCTAAATGATGAAAGCTTCTTGATATTTATAACAAATCCCTTTTAGCCACACCTGAGGTTATGTTAATGAGGTGACTTTTGGAAAGCTCTTAAGGATAAGGGCTTTCAACGTGTGATTGGTGGGTTGGGACCTGTGGTCCCAGTCTCAACCTCCGGAGCGTGGAAAGGGGCTGGAGGTTGAACTCACTGCCAGTGGCCAGTGTTTTACTCAGTTTTGCCTGTGAAACCAGCCTCCACAAAAACCCAAAAGGAGGCAGTTCAGAGGGCTTGCAGAACCCAAACTACTCCATGTTCAGGGCCCCCAATCTCCACAGGGACAGAAGCATCTGACTATACTGCCCATTCCTATCCTTTTATATACTTTGTGATAAATTGGTAATCTAGTAAGTAAAATGTTTCTCTGAGTTCTGTCAGCAGCTCTAACAAATTAATCAAACCAAGGAACAGGCCATTGGAATCTCTGATCTATAGCTGGTGGGTCAGAAGCACAAATAAATAGGATTTGGGACTGCTGTCCGAGGCGGGGGTTGGAGAGGTGTCAGTCTTGCAGGACCAAACCCTTAACCCATATGATCTGATAATATCTCCAGAGAGCTAGCATTAGAATTGAGTTAATAGCTTAGTGGTAGTGTTAAAATGTGCACACATCATTGGGAGTATGAGAGTTTGGGAGGAAGATCATAGAAGTACATTGCCATTCTCATCACATCATATCAAGGGTACATACCATCCATGACTTACCACAGATGTTAACCTTGGTCACCTGGCTGAGGCAGTGTCTGCCAGGTTTCTCCACTGTAAAGTTGCTTCCCAGCCCTTTTCATACTGTGCTCTTTGGAAGGAAGGTTTAGGGGTGAGAGTTACATTTTACTTCCTTCACGGGGGGATAAATCATTTGGAATTCTGTGCGGGAGACTTATCTATTCTCCTTCATGTATTTACCTCTTGAAAAGAAATAAAAGCATCATTTATTTATATTAGTATAGATTCATTACTATTTAATAAAATCAAGTTAGTCATATATTTTATTTAACCCCATAGATAAAAATATTATCATTTCAATTCATAATCAACTAAAGCATTATTGACGAGATATATCTTAATTTGTTTCCATAGTACATCTTCAAAATCTGGCATGTTATTCATGCTTATGCCACATGTCAATTTGGAGGTTGAATTTTCATCAGAAATACTTGATCCACACTTAAATTTCATAAAGTTTGCAATTGAAAAAGTAGGCTCACATACTCAAGTAATTCTAAACCTATCCCAAAGTTTTCCAGTATTTAAAGCAATTGCCAAAAATTCACTTTCCTTCAATATTTGTACCCACTTGGCAAAATTGGTTCATCTTTTAAAGAATTGATTTGATATAATTTCAAATCTATGTCCAAGTTAAGTAAATTTTACTAACTCTGTCATTTCGATATTATTACTATCAAATTCAAAGTATTGTATAAATTGAAAAGGACCTTAATACAGGGTCTGGCACAAATAACACCCCCCATTTATTACAAAATCCTAAGCATGTAATTCTGTAACATAACAATATCACACTCAAGCACTCCACATGACATTTTAGGTGACATGTTCAAATTAAAGCTATGAATTATTACACCCGTATTATCACCCTACCAACCATGATCAAGCAGGAGTTACTTCTACCGGACCCTGTGTTTGTCACAATGAACTAATCACTATTCAACCTTTCCTTTTAGTTGTGGCAGCATTCATATACTCCTGTTGATGATAATTTAAATCTTTGAAATATTGAATCGGATTAGAAATAATTACAAAATAATTATTGACTTTTATTATGAAAAGTTTCTATTTTAACATGAATTCCCATACGAGATTGCTAGGTCACAAAAGAGTTTTTAGTTTCTTCAGAGCATCAGATTTAGCTCATTTATATTCAGTGTCATGTCAGTGAGAAAACATAAGTCACACTGTCATTTCTGTGGCATAAATCATACTGTCATTTTTTGTCTTTGTCCATTTTATATTAGGCAAGCATTTCTTTTGTTTCAAGAAAATCTTGAATTAGAGTTAACATAGTAAATCTTTGTAAAACTCTGCCTCAACTCAGCTGACGAGCGTTTCTAAAGTGTACCAGATCACTGCATTGTCTTCTATTTCTTTTAACAGCTCACAAATGGATGATTTTTCATAGCATTCATGATTTACAGAATGATTTTAAGGATGTCATGTCATGGACTCTGCCTCAGAAAACTGGTCACAGAGACCTTTACTCTGTAGTACACATGAGAATAAAACAGTAGAGGCAACATCAGTCTCTTGTTTTGTAATTATAAAAAAATCTAAGTTTTTTTTTTTTACCTATTATATCTAGAACAATATTTATCATAGGATCTAATGAAGCTAAAATAATTTGATAGTTGAAAAGATTAAAAAATATCTGTTCTGTGAATTTGATTTTTATCCTGGGAACTGATAACATTTCTTAGTACTTTGGAAGTCCTTTGAGACAGAAGGCAACAAAAGTATTAATCAGGCTGTGACTTGTATCATACAACTTAACTAACACTGATGAAAAATACTTGCCACTTTTCAGATTTTGACTCAGTTACTCTTTAATATTGTTAGTAAGATCTTGAATTCTATGAGCAATCATGTTATGTCTTAACGGAAGATCTTTTACTTTTTGTAAAACGTCTTTAAAATTTTTCCCTCACAATATTCTAATATTTCAATAACTGAACCAATAACTTATTTCACCATGCCTTCATCTAAAATCGGCGTTCTATTTTGTGCAAGGATCGAAAGCAGAGTTACAAACTTAGATCCCATTGAAAAATAATTTAAAGTTTTATTGGACATTAAATCTAATTTTCATAAATTAATTTCACTGAATACATTTTGACTGTTTAAACTTCTTATCACATAGACAGTGTATTTGCTGAAAATGGACCTTAAATTTGCCTCCTTAGCTGTGTGTGGAATGTATCTGTATCTGCACCACGGAGAAGCAGCTCTTCTGTTACACACAGCCCGCTGCAGGGAACTGCAGTGCTCGCTCTTTGTGAAAACTCTGACATCTTCTTCCAGTCTCTTTTTTTCCTTCATTGCTGTTATGGCCATAACACTAGCTTCTGATTTCCACTTGGTTTGGCATAAGTGTACTGTCATTTTAAATTTAAAAAATTGTGCATGCTTATTTTTTGGTGCCAGAAATACAATTTCATTTTATTATGATTAAAATAAATATTTCAATTTAAGCATTAAGTATAATTTCCATAGGTATCACTATAACTTCTGTTGTTTATATAAAATATTCAAATAAACACACTTCAATGTTGTATCTGCCCATAGGAAAAAAAAAATCTTTCAAAATGAGTCAAGCCGTTGA
>VMDR010004666.1:36721-57997 GCA_007922815.1 Macrotus californicus
TTAATCACAATGACTCTATTGTAAATGTCAATAGCCAGGTGTGGTCAGTGACGAACATATTAACACAGCAGCTCTGAAAGATAAAGTCTGAATGGTCTGACTTTAATTCCAAGGTCAAGGTCTACGGAGAAGAAAGCCTTTAATCTCTTAACGAGGGGCTGAAAAAAATGACCAGAGATAATTTATAGGTCCTTTCTGCCTCAGTATGTTTTCTTACAACAGAAATGTAAGAGAGAAAAGGCTCAGACATCTGTATCTATAAATCAATGGTAGTTAATAGCTGATTCACTAATTGGAAGTAAATTTCCCTCTTTTTTATAGCAGACCTGTTCTAAGGCAGGAGGTGTATGGTGCCACACAGGCACCAGTGGGTTTTAGGTTGTGAAAGAGAAATTTGACTTGCCCTGTGAATGGATGAGGATGGAGAGGAGGAAGATTTTGACCCACTATTTAGAAGGACCTTGTAACTATCAGAGCCAGACCATTGTCATGCTGGGAATGAGGTGCTACCTTAGTTGGGCTCAGGGTCTCTGTCACTGCTCTGGTTGAACTAGAAATTGAGTACAGAATTTAGGGCATTCCAGCATCAGATGGGAGACTAGGCCTGGTGACCCAGAGAGACTCCAGTTTTTAGATTCTGTGGGTCAGAGTAGGAAAAGCATAATTGACTTTCTTTTATTTTTAGATTAGGAGGTTACCAGGTGTTATGATGTATTTGTGTTCTTTTTTCAGTCTATGAAGTGGGTGGTGATTTTGTATTTCATCCCAAACCCTAACAAGCAGAACTGTTCTGGACAGATAGATAAGCACAGCCCTTGACGATTTTTCTATTGACTAATACATGACTCACTTTGACTCTGTTTATGGATTTATACCCTTCTCACTCCCAGAGAAGATTTAAAGGAGCCACTGAAAAAAACAATGTACTTGGGCACTTTAGAAAGTAGGGCTAAACAAAGGATTGAATTTGGGTAAAATAGTTGTTTCCAAAGAGAGAAAAATCCACCCTCCCTCTGTCTTTTTTATAAGATTGATTGGTGACTTGAGCCCAAGGTGTTTAAATTTAAATCAATAGTAGGTTAACGACACAAATGAGGTTCTTATACTTTTAAAACATAGTTGCAGATTAAATTATCTGAACACTGGCAGAACTCACCCATCCTTGAAGCACTATTTCTAAATGTAAATGAATAGCCAGAGTCAAAACAGACGAAAGCAACATGACAAACTTCAAATTAATTTTTCCCAAATGCACAGCGTTTTCACATACTTAATGGATTTAATGCATAGCCGCTCTAAGCAAAAATCTGCTTTCATAGACAACCACATCAAACCTAACCTAATATAATTAAAATTGTTTACTGCTACCATGTGAGTAATGTAAGATGTGTTTAATTCATCGATTTACTCTAAGGGTCTCAAGCTATTATTTTAGAAATAACATTTCAAAGTGGTGTTTTACGTTTAGAGTGTATTCCCTGTTTACCCTTCCAGAATCAATAAGATGTGGACGTTGGGCTAGGTGCTGTCTGATGCCATGCTCTTCATAATCTGTAATTTCCAGTATTTCTTCTATCCATGCCTCTTTCCTGGAGGAGTGTACCTTGTTTTATATTCTGCTTTGGTTCCCCACCCCAATATCAAGCAGAGCCATAAGGGACGGTTCCTATTCACATGTTTACCCAGAGAGACACACACATCTCCACAGAATGAGGCAGAGACAGTGAGAAACTGCAGACCCAGAGAGAGAAAAGACAAGCTGTAGTCACAGAGCGGCTGAGTCCCCAGAGGGCAAGGAGCAGAAGTGTCAATGTAGTTAAGACTGACAAAGTAACGAAAGCCTGGATTCTTGGCCACTCGTTCCTCCAGTTGCAAGGAGCACTCAATGTCTGTCCAGGAGTTATTATATTTAGCACTTACACCCCATGGGATTCTTTCCAGCATCCAGATCCTTCTTTTCCCCTTCCCATCTCTCTTTTCCTCTTCACCCCTCAGGTAAGTCCTAACGACTCAACCAAGACTTCTTTCCACTCAAGAATTTCTGCCTTTGCTCTATATTTCTAAGTTATTCTTAAACCGAAAAGGCAGGTGGCCTCCTAATCTCACTCATATACTCAGATTTCTCACTCTCCTTCTGTCTTACTTTCTTCCATGGCACACGACCCTTTGCTAATTGTAGCTCCTTAGTGGTTTATTCTTTGGATTCCCAAGTGAATTATAAGATTTATAGGCCATCATAAGGATTGATAAGTTTGAGGGCCAAGTCCTAAGAATTTAGTGAAATGCATTTCCTTGATGTAAGCTGCCAGGTTGAAAGTGATCTGATCAGAATAATTTAATTGGATAGAGAAAGAATCAATGCACAGTGCTGGGGTGAGACGTAGTCAATAGAGAAAACAAATCTTAAATAGGGTGGGGTGCACCCAAATAAGGTGGTAGAGCAGTGTCCACACACCTGTGCGGTGTCAGGCATTAAGCTGAGGCCGAGAAGGGGAGATTGAGGTGAACTTTTCAAGAACCCACTCATTTTGGTTTTGTTCAGCAAATATTCACTGCGTTTTCATCTGTATCAGCCCTGCCCTATGAAGCTTACTCTTTGGTATGGAAGACAGACATGAAATTACATGTATATATAACTTTGTCAACAATTTATGTATGTAATATCCAATGTATAATATATGATATTAATATATGTAATATCGATATAATGTTAATATAATATTAATGATAATATATGGTTATTTTGCTAACAATTTTGTCTCTTGGAAGAGACAGCAGTTACTTGGGGCGGGGGGAGAATTGCAGTCAGACGGTCCTGGTGCAACCCTAACTCAAATTTAGCTGTGTTGCCTCGAGCACGTTGCTTAATCTTCCTGAATCCACTTGCCAAATTGAAAGTTGACAACAGTCTACTTCACACTGTTGTTCTAAATGGTCAATGAAATAATCTATGAAAAGCGTCCAGCAGAAAAGTGGCGTATAACATCACGAATGAATCTTGGCCGAAACAATCACTGTGCTCAGACTCGTTGAACCCGAAAAGCCGGTGCTCGTGCTGCCTGCACCTGCCGGACCCGGTAAGCAGAGACAGGGACTGAGTCTTCACGGGCGCCTGTTCAGATGGCCAGCGATCCGAGAAGGCTGCAGGTTTGTGCCCTAACGGACTGTCTTACACTTCCTTTGAAGCCAGCCTTTTTCATATGGGGTAAAAGTGCAGGTAAAGGGTTTGGAATTCAGAAAAGAGGTTAATCAAATAAAAACTGCAATCTGGCAATTTCCCTAGCATCCTTTCATCCACTGACCGGTGATTGTCTGTATCTGTGTCCCGAGTGGCAGACTGTCTCCCTGGAGTTCAGTGGCTTGCGTACCACCGTGATGGCTTATGGTCTCTTCTGGAGCACAAAGGTTAATTGCTTGTGGCCTCCTGGAGCAAGGAGGCTGAAGGGAGAGTAAATGAAGGCCATGTTAACAAATATCAGAAATAAATATTTTGAGTATATTTGTTACATCACTCCAACTTATTTTAAACTACTTGGGTCTGAAAAAACTTGAAAAAACCGTCAAACTCAGAATGGGGCAGTGAGTGACATAGTACTTTAGTTAGCTATTACTGCCTAACTATGCCAAAAGTCAGTGACTTAACATAAATTATTTCTTCCCACTCATGTGTCTACTGCCCAGCTGGGGATCTGCTGATATAGGTTGAGCCCAGCTAGGCAGCTCTGCTTCAAGCTGAGGGTCCAGCTGAACTTGACTTTTTGATATGGATTGTGCTCACTTTTGTTGACTGTATATTCATTGTTAGGCGCAATAGGAAGGGGCATCAGCTACTCAGTGAGAGATCCTTTTCGTGACAATTGCAGAGACCTGAAGATAAAGCAGAAATACATGCTGCCCTCAAAACACAAACCTGGCCTTAGCACACTGTTACGTCTGCCCATGAGCCCTTGGCCAAGACTAATCACACAACCAGATCTCAAGCCAAGAGGCAAGGAGATAAACTCCACTTTTAGAGAGCAAGAATCTGTATTCTCACTTGGCAAAGATTCTATCCTAAAGCAGGATGGGAGTTATGTGCAAGGCAAGTACACTCACATCCAATTTTTAATACTTTTTCACTACCTAGGTTCAAAGGAAAAAAAGAAAAAATGGTAGAAGTATTATGGAATCACAAATTTCTCCATGAAGCATATACGAGGTATAGCTGGAAAAAGTCCAGCCATTGTTGATATAATGAGAATTGTTTGTGCAACATCAATGTAACCTGGCAGCCAAGGATAGTGGACTGGAATGCACATGTGTGAACAATGATGACTTCACTGTACTAGTCAGTGGAGGTGGTAGACACTGTTGAGTGAGCATGTATACTGTGTGGCTGTCACATTCAAAATGACTGAGTGAGTAGAGCAATGAATCTGCATCAAATTTGCATTAAGCTTGGACATTCCTCCATGGAAATTATTCAGATGATTCAGAAGGCTGCAGCTATGGGCAACTGGTGATTGGCAGCTTCATCACAAGAACACACCCTCTCATGCATCATGTCTCATGCAGAGTTTTTTGGTGAAACATCAAATCACCCAGGTGACTCAGCTCCCCTACAGCCCAGATTTGGTGCCCTGCAACTTCTGGCTTTTCCCAGAACTAAAATCACCTTTGAAAGGGAAGAGATTTCAGACCATAGGTGAGATTCAGGAAAATACACTGGGGCAGCTGATGGTGACTAGAACTATATGAGATCCCAAGGTGTGTACGTTGAAGGGGACTGAGGTGTCATTGTCCCATGTACAGTGTTCTAGTATCTTGTATCTTCTTCATTAAATGTCTCTGTTGTTCATACTACATGGCTGGATACTTCTGGACAGACCTTGTATTTTAATAGCCCTTGCAGAGTTTTGAAAGATTCCCTAGCTCAGTTGTTAAGCACTACCGGATAGTATTTTGAACCTTTCAAAATAAACTGTTTCAGTGAAGCTGAAATGTACTAATTTTGAATACTTAGCCATCTGGAGCATTAGATGTTTAATTACAGATGAAAACTCATGAATGAACAGTGTGAGGCAATTTTTCTTTCCAGTGGATCCCAATTTCTTTGTCTTTATTTTCAGGAGAGAGAAAAAGGAATATGCCAATGGTCATATTGTGCTATTTCTTGGGCTTTTTTCTTTTTCTTCTTCATTTTACATGTACTCATCTTAAAAACATTGTCAAACCATGCCACAATCCATGTCTCTTTCTTATAAAACATCAACTACAAACACAAGTCTATCTTTTGTGTAAAATAACAATAGTCATAGAAAAGTACTTTGTTTTATTGTGTCAACTGCATTTAGGGTCAGTTTTCTTGAAGTTTATAAGTTTTATATTTCTTTTGGAGCATATTCCCCCCTGTTCAATCTATGAAAATACTCTTAATAACTAACCACAGTTATAAAAATAAAGCAAAATGATGGTTTTATTTTCAGCATGAGAAACAACATCTATAATAATTAAGGTAAACATTTAAAATTAAGGAGGTTTGTAAAAATTATCAAATGTGATGCTACATTCAAAATATTTATCATTCATAAAATGAGAGGTTTTAGAAATCTCATTTTCCCATTCCTTCCTAAACATACGAAAGGTCAGTAAAAGCCAACTAGGTAAACGCTGTGAAATGAACCTAAGGTATGTTCAGTCCTGGTCAAATAGTGTAGAACTTGCACATTTCCTTTGAGACCCTTCATTATCCTGAAGAGCTTGCGGTCTGGTTGAAAAGCACAGAGACTGGTATGAAATATTCAACTGCAAATCTTGTAGTATGTAATACGCTCCATTTTTCTGTACTAAAGGTAACCTCCCTTTCTCTGCCCTGTTTCAATTAGGTCTGTCCTCACTGTTACCATCTTTCATTATTCCTTGTTTATGTCCTTCAGAGCACCTCTCACAGCTGTGATTCTGTATCTGTACGCTTGCTGATCGCCTGCCATCCGCATTAGATTGTAAGCTCTAAAGGCAAATGCTTTGTCTGGTTTATCTACTGATGATATCTACTCATAAACACTTGGTGTTCAGCATTGGGGTCAGCATCTGTGAATACTGTTGCATGGATGACTAAGTGAAGTAATGAAAGAATGAGTGAATAAATATCACTGAGTGTGTAAAATTAGAAGATTTTAGTTTGATTTGGTGTGTTAGATGGAAGACATGAAATTGAGGTTTTGTTCTTGTTTAGATGTAGTATGCTAGATGGTAGGGAAAAGGCAGTTAGCAGAGTAGTTGTGCAAAAATGTCAGGAACCACCTCCTTCTCCACTGCCCAGAGTGTCTAGGCGCTGGGTCAGCTGTAGAGATATAGGAGTCCATATTTCAAGGGTCAGAGGCTGACCCTGTGTCCACGCTGGTCTCAGACTTCTCAAAGGTGGCTCTTGGGGAGTTGACTGTGTATTAATAACAGCACCTTATTACTGAGAATGAATCATAATAGCAGCTACAATCTACAAAGCACTTTTCATTATACCACGTCTGGTGGTTGACTGCTTCTGCAGTATAATCTCTTGATTCTGAACAATAGCCCTGAGAGGAAGGTATTACTGAACCCATTTTACACTGAGGTGACTATGGATCAAGAGAGGCTAAATAGTATTGAAATGTCTCTGTTGGGATTTGAACCCAGTTCTGTCTATAAGAGTGCATGCTCTTAGTGCACGCCTCTCTCAAGGAAAGACAAAGAAAATAAAATCAGGGTCTGGTTCTTTTACTGATGGATTAATTTGATTCCCTTTTTATATTGTGCATGAAACAACTTTGGGACAGGCATTAATTCATTCATTCATTTAATAACTATTGAATTTCTAGGCTTTTTGAGATATAAAAATTTACTCATTCACCTAGTCAACAAATAGTTGCTGGACATAAAATGTGCCAGGCACAGTTCTAGGACCTTATCATTTATCAGAAAGTAGCAAAGATCCTGCACCCACATGAAGCTGACATTCTAGGTAGGGAGACAAACCGTAATCAATAAATGAAATAACTAACAAGTGAATTACATTGTGCTTTTAAAAGTACAATACAAAATAAATTTAAAAAGATATTAACTGAAAAGGAGAAAACAAAGATTAAGGAGCCTTGCCAAGGAGACAAAGGCAGGAGAAAGACCAGGTTGCACATTTAAACAGGGAGTTCAGATGAACCTCAGCAAGAAGCTGACATTTGAGCAAAGATGTGAAAGAAGTAGGGAGTGAGCTATGTTCATCTCTGGGGGTTGGGGTGGAGCGAGAATGTTCCAGGGAAGAGGATCAGCTAGTGCACAGGCCTTCATGTGGCATAAGGACCTACAGATAAAATAAAGCCACTGCTTTCCAGGAGTTCACACGCTTGCAGTGAAAAAGCTAAACAAACAAACAGACAAACAAACAAAGCAATTACAAATAATTGTAGTTGAGGGTAATAAGTAGTAATAAGAAGGTGTGTCCCTGGTGTGATGGGAGCAAAGAAACAGAGGAACTGACAGCCCAGAGGCATTTGGTCACACCTTACGGAAGAGGTGCAGTTTTCATTTCTTTTGTTAAACACAGGAAGTTTTCTGATTGACTGGGGAGGACTAACAGGAAGCAAAGAAGAAGCTCAATGGAGCATTGCATATTCAGGAAGCAAGAGGTACATCCCCTGGTGCTTGAAGGCGGTCAGGGGTTGATGGGTTTGAAAGGCAAATTAGGATCAGAACATAGAGTCTTGCTTTCTGGGACATTTAACTTCTTGATGATGATGTGGAAGTCCTGAAGGATTTAAGAAAATTCAACTCTCAGGAAGTTAAGAAACTTATAGGGATAAGGGACATCTGTAATATTGTCAGCATTAAAAACAAAAAAGAAACTTATAGGGCCACAGAGCTACTAAGTGGTGTAGCCAAGATTTAAGCCCAAGCTTGTTTGACCTTTGAACCTAAGATGACACCAGAATTGCCCCTGCCTGTGTAAGGGTGTGATGTTGTTAGTTACTGCAGAATAGTTAACTTTGTATAGTGGGGGATATTCTTGGCAGGGGACACTGGTAGTCAGTGGCCAGTGGAAGGGGAGACTTGTCTTTGGGAGTTGCAGAATCCATTCTACCTAGAACTCTCCTTTTTCAAGGAACCCAGAAATCATGTCACCAGTTATTTTACCAATGGTTACATCATAGATATAAGTGGCCACTAATATTTCTCACTTTTAAGATCTGAGAATATACTTATGGTGTCATAAGTATATTAAGTGGCTTCATTGTGTTCACCCACCCACTCACGCTCAGATCTGGGTGAGAACATGGCTAAATGATCTCAAATAAAAATACATGAACGCATCCAGTTGGCAGGAATATGTTAGGCCCTGTTTTTAGGAGATAGAACTACATGTAACTACAACTACATGCTGAACAAACTTAAACTTGGTGATTTAAATTGAAAGTGCATTGAAATTAGATGAAGGAAGGACTTCCACTCAAGATGGAAGTGTAGGTAGACACGTTTTGCCTCCTCATGAAATCACAGAAAGAATTACAACTATATCTCAAGACAAATAGCAGCCAGAATTGTCAGAAAATTGAGCTTTATGGAAGTATGACAACCAAGGATTTAAAGAAGCCACACTCATCCAGATGGGTAGGAAGGGTGGAGTCACAGAGATGGATGGAGAAGCACAGAAATGTGGTGTGGTGCAGAGAGGTGGCGGTAGCAGTGGCAGCGGAACAGGTGGTCCCATGCTCACATGTAGTAGATAAAAATTGGGAGGGATATGTTGGGAGTGAGTGATCGTAGCTCCAGGCCAGACTGCACAGGTCAGGGTTCCAGTGCTGGGAAGATAAATCTCCATAACTTCTGGCTTAAAAGCCAGTGGGGGTTAGGGTGGCAGAAGAAACTGCTGGATTTTCAGGAGAGTCTATTTAAAGGGCCTACAGGGGCTTAGATTGTACACAAACCCAGCCACTCTGGGATTCAGCACTGGGGCAACAGCTGGAAGGGCGCCAGTCACACGCAGGAAGTGGATCAAGTGACTGGAAAAGGGGCAAGTGCCAGGCAAACCTCTAGAAGCCAGGCAGCAGCACTGTCCCTTCTCTGAGCTCTCCCCCAACACAGAGCCACAAAGTGGTGAAGCTGATTGCCCTGCCCTGGATCTGCCCCCACACAATTTATAAGTGCCTTTTCTAAGACAGGGAGTTAAAGCAGCTCTACCTAATACAGAGACAAAAACAGAGAGTCTGCCAAATTGAGAGACAAAGAAATATGGCCCAAATGAAAGAACAAAACAAAACCCCAGAAGAACTAAATGAAATGGAAATAACCAACCTATCAGATGCAGAGTTCTAAACTCTGGTGATAAGGAGCTCAAAGAAGTCACTGAATATGGCAAAAACCTAAGGGAAGAAATGAAGGTTACACTAAGTAAAATAAAGAAAAAATCTACAGACATCCCACAGTGGAAAGGATGAAGCCGAGAATCAAATCAATGATTTGGAACACAAGGAAGGAAAAAGCATTCAATCAGAACAGCAGGAAAAGAATTTAAAAAATGAGGATAGGCTTAGGAACCTCTGGGACAACTTTAAACATACCAACATCTGAGTCATAGGGGTGTCAGAAAGAAGAGGAAGAGCAAGAAATTGAAGACCTATTTGAAAAAATAATGAAAGAAAACATCCTTAATTTGGTGAAGGAAATAGACATACAAATCCAGGAAGCACAGAATCCCAAACAACTTGGAATCAAAGAGGGCCACACCAAGACACATCATAATTAAAATGCCAAAGGTTAAAGATACAGAGAGAATCTTAAAAGCAGCAAGAGAAAGGCAGAGAGTTACCTCCAAAGGAGTCCCCATAAGACTATCAGCTGATTTCTCAAAAGAAACTTTGCAGGCAAGAAGGACTGGCAAGAAGTATTCAAAGTGATGAAAAACAAGGACCTACAACCTAGATTACTCTATCCAGCAAAGCTATAATTGAGAATGGAAGTGCAGATAAAGTGCTTCCCAGACATGGTAAAGCTAAAGGAGTTCATCATCACCAAGCTTTTATTACAAGAAATTTAAGAAAAAGAAGATCAAAACAATGAACATTAAAAGGGCAACAAATTCACAACCATCAACAACAGAATCTAAAAAAACAAACTAAGCAAACAACTAGAACAGGAACAGAATAATAAATATGAATATAATTTGGAGGCTTATCAGCTGGGAGGGAGAAGGGGGAGAATGGAGGAAAGGGTACAGGGATTAAGAAGCATAATTGGTAGGTACAAAATAGACAGAAGGGTGTCGAATGTAGTATAGGAAATGGAGAAGTCAAAGAACTTATATGCACAACCCTTATATGCACATGAACTAAGAGGGGGGATTGCTGGAGGGAATGGTGGTGGAAGGGGGCAAAGGGGAAAAATTGGGATAACCATAAAAGCATAATCAATAAAATAGATTTTAAAAAAGAAATTAGATGAAGGAGTATTGCATTAGTTATACAAGGTAGTCAAAGCTGGTTTTCATTTTCTGAAAAGGTCAGCTTAGAAAGTACTGATATAACACTGTTCTTTGCAGAAATGCTTTTACATCGTGATTGTTCAAGAATAGTAATATATTAGCCCGAATTTGATGTCTTGATTTATCAATGTAAGTCTTGCAATATTTACATCATCTCTACTGTTTTTCTATCTCTTTTTCCTTGCTTTGGTGTACATGTGATGTGTGTATTCTAGGAAAAGATTAACGAAAGTATCAAACTTTCAGATATACTTTTTAAACTTAAGAACATAATCATGCTTGTTATTAGTTGTGGAGAAAAAAATGTCATGGACCTGAGTATGCCAGTAGATTTGGTGGGGGGAGGCAGTGGGAGTAAGCTGAGGTTAAAAAGATAGATCTCTAAGATTCAGGCACTGGAAGAATAAAATGTTGATCTTTTTCTCACATAAGGCTCAGGCTGGGATTTCAGGTCTAAGGAGGCTCTCCTCCAGGTCTCGCATCTCTCATGCATGCATCCTGAGTGCTGCTGTCACGGTCAGTCTGGACAGGGAGGAATCTTGGAGGAGCACACTTGGATATTGTTCACAGGCCAGTTCTGGCCATGGCACACAAAACTCTGGTACTGTGCCCAAGGAGAGAGCGCACCCATGCGCCCCAGCTAACTGCAAGGGAGGCTGGGCAATGCCACCGAAGGCCCAGACAAAGAGAGAATGTGCTCTGATGTACAGCCAGAGGGCTCTGCCTTAGCCAGTGACACCTTTCGATTGTTTCTTATATGCTGACTGCAGAGTGATTCCAGCAGTGAAAAAGCACTCCCCTTTATTTACCACAGAGTCCGTGCACTAAAGAATCAGACTCATGAAATCTCCAGTCCCACAGCTTAGTATCAGCTCGCTTGACTTACATTTCTCACTTTATTAGCTTTCCCATGATTTACACCAACTGCATATTCTTCATTCACATTCAGGGTGATACCAATTGGCACTTATTAATCAGTGATTCTCAAACTTCATCAGGTTAAAATTAGAGGTTTTTTTTAACCTCGGGTCAGAAGCACCTGGAGGACTTGTTAATACACAAATTGCTAGGCCTCCCAGCCTCACTGTCTGATTTTGTAGGCCTGGAGTGGGACCTGATTATTTGCATTCGTAACAAGTTTCAGGTGATATTGAATCTGTGCTCGGGGTCCACACGTGTACAGCCACCGCCCTAGACGCTACCGGGAAATCTGAGCTTTCCTCTGTGTTCTCTCCCACATTTTTCCCTCAAAACCAGTCTTCTCTGAACACAAATGAACTTGAAGATTTCTGCCCACCTTCTGTAAGGCAAAACTGAAGTCTGGTTTGAGCTGGTAAGTGTTTTTGGTAAACTGTTTTACTCTGGGATTGTGTTCTCTGACAGAGTTTGATCAGAGGGGTAACTGTGATTTGATTTACTGCAGGTCTGAGGGTAACTTCTTCCTTCCCACTCCACTCTCTAGGCTTTTTTTGTTCTTTTTTGCTTAGTTTTCTTGTCTCACTGCCTAAATTCAGGTGTTGCTTGAACTCTGGCTCACATGTGATATTTAAATAGCCTCGCTCAAAGGCTGCAATATGTTCCTTTCATCTCTCTTGGAAAGGTGAAGTACAAGTCACCATTACTGGAGAAGTTGTGATTGTTGTATCCTACGCCTGGCTGGTCTGGGACTTCTAAGAAGCGTTTGAAAGTTAACAGCCTAATCATCTTTGGGATAAGTAAAAGAACGATATGCCTACAACTATATTTTTTTATGGTTCGACATCTTGGTTTTCATTCATTATTTCAAATAGTGTGCTTATTATTTGTTACTGCAGGTTGCCTGTATAACCCAGTGTTAATCTTATGTTAAACACGTGGTCCTTTTGTTGTTCCCCACGTAGCTGTCTCGGGGAAATAGGATTCCACGGGAACCACAGTCTTATCCTTTGGCCCAGTTGGTCTGCTAACTTCTTTTGGTGGTTTACAGTAAAACACAACAGGTAGTAAGTCAGCCTCGGGCAGGAAAGTGCAAAACAGATTTGAGACAACAGTTTCAAGTCTTACAGGTAATTAACTCTGCGCAGGTTTAGGTGGATTTGTACCAAGTGTTTGTCTGCCCATGCTGAGAAAAATAGTACTTTGCTGCTTTCATCAGTGGATCTCAAAATGCTTCATAAACATTAATTAATGCTTATCACACACCCTAGCATCCCTATTTCCAGATGAGGAAACCAGCAAAGTCTTTCACCGACAGCCCTGAGGCTGGGTGCAGTGAAGTTTTGAGCCAAATACTCATTTTGGTCTCTTGACCTTGGGGTCATTCTTCTTCCTGTTGATAGAACAGCTAGCACCACATCTTAAATTTTGACAACCAAGTCTAGCCCTTGTATTAATCCAGTCTGTTCAAAACACAACAATAACAACAAATGGAAGTTTAGGAAAGATAGTTATGTTTTGTACAGGTAAACCTTGAAAGGTGTGTGTGTGTGTGTGTGAGTGTGTGTGAGCGAGCACATATATGTGCATGCTTCTGAAGATGTATCCAGTCTTGAGATGGGATTACTTCTTGCTGAGACAGGATTCTATAAGAGTTAATCTGTGGGCTTTGCCCTGTGGAGAGAGTCATCAGTTGAACAATTGATCAATGGACTAGGAAGGAAGAGTCACCTGTCTCCATGTGTCAGGTCACGAGTTAGCTGGAAATAGGGGCTCACCCCAACCTTTAGGGAAGGGCTACACTTCAACTCAGCTTTCCACAGGACAAGCAGCGTTTCCTCCCTGCATGGAAGGGACTACAGCTACACACAATTTCACACCATGTATTCACCAAGTGCTAACAGCTGGTGTGCCCAAATACCTCCCTGCACAGCAGGTGCCTGGCCCAGGCTGTTTGTCCACCACCTGCAAGTCTGCTCTCACACTTGTCCTGCAGAAAGGGAGAGCAACAGGTGGGTGGAGTTCCTCTCCTGGAGCGTACCTCCAGTGTGGCCCAACGTGGTGTCAGCTGTACTCAGCCAGACAGGCCCCTCTGCAGGGAGACACGTGCCCTTGTTGACCCTCCTCCTTTGAGTTATAGCGGGCTCCATGAAACATTGCCAGTGTGTGCCCGAGCCCTTTGCACAACATGCCCATTCTGGGCAGGAGAGTCTTCATTCTCAGTGAGGTCCTCAGTACAGTGCTGGCATCTACACTGTATCGATAGTGGGAATATTATTGTTTGTTTTTGTTGAGAACTTTTTGAAGATGACAAAAGAATTATTAAGAAAGTCTAAATTCTGAATTGCACATTTTACAGGGCAGCAGCATAAGCATAATATACATTCAATGAACATTTCACACACACACACTCAATGGTGGGTATTGATTAGCCTAGGTTCTCTTTACAGAAGGCCTGGAGAGACTGCTAGGTGAGGTGGTAGTGAACACGGTTGCTGCTTTCCTGAAGCCTATGCCTCTTTCCTTTTGCCTTTGATGTGGGTATCTCCTTCTGTGACTCGGGTCATTGTTGTTCCATGCTATTCTGTAAGATGATGTGGGGTTTTTATTACTACTTTCCTGTTATTTTGGTGGAAAGCAACTCATAGTGTTCTTTGGAATTATCTAGAATCGATTTCCAGCTTCTTGGCCCTACCCTCAGAGGTGCAGATTTAAAAGATCTGGGATGGCCCAAATGGCTGTGTTTTTAACAAACATGCCTACGTCATTTGGAGACATATGGTCCATGGACCATACTTTAAGAAGCATTAGTTGCTTTAGGGGTTTTTTTTTGGATTTAAAATCATTCCAAGTTTATTTTTGAGCAGGATCTTTGCTAAAGCTTTACTCTATAAAATGCTCGTTGCTTGCTTTGTTAGATGAACACCAAAGAATAGTGCTAGGTGGTTGGTTAACTGGTCTCAAAGCTTCCTCTCTTGATCTGCCCTGCCTACGACCTCTTTCCCCTCAGGTGATCTCTCTGCTAGCGCAAGGGTAAAGGCTAGAGTGTGTAATGTTTAGGAAGCACACCTTATAGATAGGAGTCCTAATTAAAAAGGCATCTCCCTATTACAAATGGTTCTGTATAACACCATCAGGCACCCCTCAGGTGGCAAGTACAAATAACTAACATTTTATTATTTAAAATAAATAATACAATTATCATTAGTAATTTTAATTTTAGTATTTATTTTCTTAGGAAACTTCACCATCTATCAATCAAAATGATGTCTCCTCTGTGTGTGTGTGTGTGTGTGTGTGTGTATATATATATATGTGTGTGTGTGTGTGTATATATATATATATAATATATGCATTATTATATCATATGTGATAGAGAATTAAACTGCATTCTAAGTTTTACAAGTTGAACTCCTGATGTTATTGTCTCTGAGTCATCCAATTCTCATTCCCTTTCATTACCACTAGCCCTGTGCAGTGACTGCACCTGCCCGCGATTGAATTCTGAGTCTTTAGTAGGTAGTTCACTGCCAGTTTATGTCAGTGGCGAACAGTAAACAAGAAGATTGACAGCGGTGGTTTCTCAACATGGAAGCTATGTGAGCTCAGGCTGCCATAACGAACACCATAGACAGTGTGGCTTAAAAACAGAAATTTATTTCTCACAGTTCTGGAGGCTGGGACATCCAAGCTAAAGTCACCAGCAGATTTCTGGCTGCATCCTCACAAGGCAGAAAGATGAAAAAGCTATTGTCTCTTCTTATAATGGTAGTAATCCCATCATGACCACCCAAATAATTTAATTATCTCCCACGGTGGGGGCGGAGAGCCTTCTCTTAATGCCATCACATTGGCTGTTAGGGCTTCCACATATAAACCGGGGCGGGGTGTGATGGGTGGAGGAACGCAGTCCAGCCCATGGCAGCAGCTAACCCTGTGCCTTACTTTAGAGACTGCCAACTGTGACCTGCAGGCCGAGTAAGGCCCACCACCAGTTTTTATAAATAAAGTTTTATCAAAACCTAGCCATCCTCATTTACTTACATGTTATCTACGGTTGCTTTTACGCTGCAAAGATTGTATGGCCCACAAGGCCTGAAATACATATCATCTGGTGCTTAAGAGAAGAGTTTGCCAACATACTATGACATGGACCATTTCTGTGGTCATTGTCCACATGGAAAAAGCATGATCATAAATAAAATTTGACCCTGTGGGACACTGTATGTTCCGTGAGCTTTTCTAAAGTTTTGGAATCACTCACTTAAAGTGCATTTGCAATACTTCCGAGACACCCTTGTGATTGCCTTGAAAGATGTCTCACACCAGGGCTTTGTAAGCAGTAATCTTTGAAATGCTAGTAACCTTTAGACATGACTGTTTTTTTATTACAAAAATGTTTGGTAAATGATGGGATGAAAGTTATCCTTTTAAAAAATTATTCTGTAGAATCACTTAGAGCTTAACATGCTCCATCTCTAACAAGCAAATATAGCATGGAATATTTTCCAAATTTATTTAACCAACGAGTAGTTTTTGAGGACTACTGATTGACTGATCAATTGATTTTCTTCTTTTTTTTTTGGTGGGGAGAATGGATTGGGAAATGTCAGCCTAAGTGGAGCCCTTCATTCTTTTGTTACTACGTGGTACTAAATAAGCATGACTTGTGTTCATGCACATCTGGGTCAGAGAATCCTACCCAGTTGGTGGTGGCTCTGCTCATCTAGTTGAGACACTATTAATTGGTGGCCTCAAAGTCTATTTTGCACCATTCCAATGACTGGAGCTGCTCATTCTAATTGTTTTCAAAAACTGTTGCTGTTAAAATCGGCCCCGAAGACTGCCTCCAGAGGTTGTTCAATTATTTAAGATGTTGATGCAGAAAAGCAATACATCCTGAGGAAGACATGCCATTAATTAATGTCTTCTGGCTAATCATTGTTCTTCTTCACATTTTATCCTGTTGTCAAGTTTGTCTAGTTTGTTAATAAACAAGGAAGAGTTTTGCTGCATTTAAGAAGCTGCAGTGATTGTGGTCTTCTTTATATATATAAAAAGAGAGAGAGATGTTCATTATCTCATTATAAACAGAACGCTTACTTTTGCTTCCACCTTCGCTGGTGTGTGGGGGTGGAGGTCGCGGTGAGAGACATACGTGGAGCAGCACATTCATAGCCCGAGCAGAGTTTTGTCTTCACCAGGAGCTTTATCTTTCAGTTCATCGGTGGGCTCAATTCACGATAAATGTGTTTGGGCAAGATTCCTCCAGTCTTTTTTTTTTTTTTTTGCTTGTTTGTCTCTTTTTATTTTTGTGGCTGTGGGGACTTTTATTATTGGTATCTTACCTTTTCCCTACTTACAAATCCCTTATTACACTCAGAACTGCAGTTGTAACTGCCCAGATTGATCATCCCAAACCACTGACTGAATCGGTGGCTCTGGGATGGACTGTTACCCGTCTGTTCTGAGCCAACAGTTCCCCATTCAGGTTGGAAAAATTGCAGGGACGTTTATGAGATTTAAAATTAATACTTTCTCTGATAATTTAATATATCCAGAACGTGTTATGTGAGCATTGGAACGGCTTTCTCCAAGCTACTTCAGGTGGCAATCTGGAGGCCTAAAACCAGGAGCTGTAAGCAAGCAGGTGTGGAATGGGCAGCCTGACTCGCTGGCTCAGGACAGACAGTGTAAAGTTACTAATCACAATTTGCAAGTCACAGCAGAGAAGTTCAGGTGTGCCCTGAGACCTGGAGGGCTGTACGGTGTTCCCACAAGTGAGCTTGTGCTTCTGGAAGAAGAGCTCTAATTTGTATTGACTTCCTGTGCTGTGCCCGGAGGTGCTGGCCCACAGGTGCCTGTGTGGGTCTGAACAGCGGTGACCAAAGGTTCTTTCTTTCCCGTGTCCTCTTTGTGAGGACACGCCAGCACTTTGATCAGGACTAGCATGTGCCTGGAGGAGTCTGATGTTTTCCTCATTACAATTCACACCTGTGCAGACCACAGAGCACCTCTGCCCTAGGACATAAGCTCACCAAGCACTGCTCACTGGTGGTGTTTCTCTCTCAACTCCCCAACTTCGAATCTTTCCAGTGGCGTGTTGGAGCCAGCTGGTACTGGCTCACAATAACCAATATCGTGTATATCTCTTCTCAACTTCACTTTCAGGGTTGTCAGGGGGCTTGAAAACAGCCAAGGCGGAGTGTGTATTGTTACAAATCAGGGCTCCTCCCCCGCAGAGGACTGGGTGTTAAACATTTACTAGCATCTAGTCTCCCAAGACTTACTTTGACGTGCGGAACTTCACTCAGTGCCTGCACAGCTGAGTCTAAGTTATTCTACTTCTCTGGACCTGGTATCTTCAGTTCATTCAGCAGTTTATTCATATTTGAACACATACTGGGTACTAGACCCTGTATTATGTTCCAGAAATTAAATATAATATCCTTTAAAAATTATTGAGTTAAAATTAATACAGTTTGCCACTTTAACCTTTATAAGTATACAGTTCAGTGGTTTTTAAATTATATTTTCAATGTGTGAACATTACCACGGTCTAATTCCAGAATATTTGTATGATCCCCCAAAGAAACCGCAGCTCTCTCCCCCAGTTCCCTGTCGGCAACTAATCTATCTTTATGGGCCTGCACAATGTGCTGGACATCGCATATCAATGGGATTATACAATATATGGTCTCTTGTGTCTGTCTTTCACATAACATAATGTTCTAAGATTCATCCATGTTGTAGCATTTGTTAGTATTTTATTTTTATGGCTACATAACATTCCACTGAATGGATATGCTACACGTTACTTATCCATTCATTAATGATGAATGCTTGTGTTATTTCCAATATTTGGCTGCTTTAATGCAGCTGTGAACATTCATGAACACTTTTTGTATGAACATATTTTCAGTTGTTTTGGGTGTATACATAGGAGTAGAATTGCTGGGTATTATGGTAACATCACATTGAATTTTTTTAAGAATTGCCAAACTATTTTCCACAGTGTCTGTACCACTATATATTTCCACTGGCAATATATTAAAGTTTGTCCTTAATACATTCTTGCCAACACAATTTTACTTTCCAATTAAAAAAAAATGTAGTCATCCTAGTGGGTATGAAGTAGTTATTTCATTAAGGTTTTGACTTTTATTTCTCTGATGCCTAATGATACTTAGCATTTGTATGTGCCCACTGGCCATTCGTGTAACATCTTTGGAAAAATGTTTCTTCAAATCCTTTACCCATTTTTTAGCTGCATTTTCTGTCTTTTTGTATATTCTGAATCCTAGACTCTTACTAATATATGTTTTGCAAATGCTTTTTCCAATTCTGGAGGCTGTTTTTTACTTTCTTAATAATATCCTTTGATGTAGAAATTTAACTATTTTTTCACTTGTTGCTTTTGTTTCTGGTGTCATATTTAAGAAGGTGTTACCTAATCCAAGTTTGCGAAGATTTACACTGACATTTCCTTTTAAGAGTCTTATAGTTTTAGCTCCTACGAGGGTATATTTAGGTCTTTCACCCATATGAGTTATTTTTATACAAGCAGGGACCCCCTCAAAAATGGAATTATCTTCTAGAGGGAGGGCCCTTTGTGGTACAGGCTTCCCCCACTAGGTGAGTGTTCTAGGAGCCCATCTGTTTCAGTGTATCAGCTGGCATTGTTGTGAGAGGCTGTGTTTGGCATCAGTGAATTTTTTTGGAACACTCTTCCAATGCTTTTGACCATTCATAATGGGTGATTTATGAGCACAACTGCCCACACTGTGTTCATCAGCTTTTGATCCAAGATGGCATGACCCCCATATCCTACCCTCCCTATTCACCTGATCTGACTCTGAGCAACTGTTTTTGTCCCCAGATGAAAAAAGTCCTCAAAAAGAAATGTTTTGTGAATGTGGAAGAGGTAAAACAAAAAAACAGCAGAAGCACTAAAAAAGGCATCAAAGTCGAGTTCAAAAACTGTTTTGAGCAGTAGAAAAAAACATCTCAATAGGTGTGTTGCATCAAATGGAGAGGACTTAGAAGGTGATCAAAGCTTAAACATGTAAGAATAAATGCACAAGTTTTTATAAGTAAATTCCTGGTTTTGGGGGAGTCCCCTTGTTTATGGTGTGAGGAAGAGGTCCAATTTTATTCTTTTTCATGTGGTTATCCAGTTGTTCCAGCATCATTTGTTGAAAAAGATTACTCTTTCCTCATGGAATGATCTTGGTACTCTTGTTGAAAATTAATTGACCATAAATGTGAAGGTGTACTTTGGATGCCCAGTTTCTATTCCATAGATCTTCATGTCTTTATGACAGTATCTTATCACCTTGATTATTGCAGTTTTGTACTAATTTTTGAAATGGGGAAGTGTGCATCCTTCAAATCTATTTTTTAAGACTGTTGTTCTTGTTGAGCATCCCTTGAATTTCCATATGAATTTTAGAATCAACTGGTCCATTTTTGCAAAGGAGGCAGTTGGAATTTTCATAGAGACTGTGTTGGAGCTAGATCAATTTGGGGAGTCTTGAAGTCTTAAAAACATTGGGTTGGCCAAAAAGTCCATTATGTTTTTTTTTCATATGATCGCTCTAGTAGTGCTTGATTGTCTTTAACTTCATTCAAAACAATTTTGTTAGATTGTATCACGACAGCTGTCATGTCAGTGTGCATTAAAAAAATCACAGTTGGTGAATTTTTTGTGCAGACATTTTAATATTGAATATGGGAGAAGATACACAACTTTTTTGGCATATTATGCTTTATTATTTCAAGAAAGGTAAAAATGCAACTGAAAAGCAAAAAGAAATTTGTGTGATGTGTGGAGAAGGTGCTTTGACTGATCGAACATGTCAAATGTGGTTTGCAAAGTTTCTTGGTACTATTGATGTTTTGGCCAAATAAGTCTTTGTTGTGGGGCTGTCTTATGCATTGGAAGATGTTTAGCAGCACCCCTGGCCTCTACTGCGTAGAAGCCAATAGCAGGAGATAGCCAACATATTCAAAATGTCCAAATCAATAAAGTTTTTGGTAAAAATGAAAAAATATGTCTTTTACTTTACAGAAAAAAACTAAACAGACATGTTGGCCAACCCAGTATTAAGTTCTTCAATCCATGAACATGGGATGTCTTTACACTTGTTTAGGTCTTAGATTTCTTTCAGTAGTGTTCATAGTTTTCAGTGCACCAAGTCTTGCACTTCCTTGATTAAATATACCTCCAAATGTTTTATACTTTTTCATGTAAGTCTAAATGGAATTATTGCCTTTTAATTTTAGAATGCTCATGTGTAAACACAACTAATTTTTGTGTATTGGTTGTGTGCCTGACACATTGCAGAAGAATAGTGTGTTTTGTATGTGTTTGTGCATTTGTTCTTAAAGGTCATCCAAATAAAACAAAAAAACCCATAATTTTTACAAATAGAAATAGTTTTACTTCTTCCTTTCTAGTCTGGATGCCTTTTATTTCTTTTCTTCCCTAATTGCCCTAATTCCAGTGTAATGCTGAACAGAAGTAGAGACAGCAAACTTCCTTGTCTTGTTCCTGATCTTAGGGCAAGAACTATCAACTTTCCATCATTAATGTTAGCTGTGAAGTTTTTATAGATATGCTTTATTAAGCTGAGGAAATTCATTTCTATTCCTAGTTTGTTGGGTGCTTTTATAACAGAATGGTACTGTATTTGTTAAATTATTTTTCTGCATCCCCTGAGAAGAGCATATGGATTTTACTCTTATTAATCTGGTTTATTACATTGATTTTTTTATTTTTGGTATGTTGAACCAACCTTGAATTACTGGGATAAATTCCATTTTGTTATGGTTTACAATTCTTTTATTCTGCTAGATTTGCTTTCTGGTAT
>VMDR010004667.1:0-57882 GCA_007922815.1 Macrotus californicus
TCATAAAACAAATTCCAGGCCCAGAGAACTTTCAGTTGACTTTTCCAAACATTTCAGAAAGGAGTGACACCAATCTCACACTGACATTTTTCCAGCTCATTAAATAAAACCAAGAAAGCCCTGATAGTAAACCCAATCAGTGCATCATGAGAAAAAAATACAGGCCAATGTCTCTAATAAACATAAACTTAAAGTCTTGTTTTTTATCTTACTGAGCAAAAATATAGGAAAATAGAATCTAGTGACATCTAAAAAGGAAAAATACATCACAAACAACTTATTTTAATCCAAGAATAAAATGTTGATTTACAATTTGAACATCATCAATGTAGTTTATCACATTGACCAAAAAAATAAAGACTAAAGCATGTAATCATCTCAACAGACCCAGAAAAAGCATGCTATAACACCCAACATATAACATCAAAAATCATACAAGAAAAAAACATGTTCAATCAACCAGGAAATAAAAAGAGAACTTCCTTGATAAGAGAAAGGGTATTTACCCCAAAGTTCTATCATACATCATAATTAATGGTTAAATACTGAAAGTTTTTACCCTGAAGATCAGAACAAGTAAGAATATCTATTATCACCACCACTGTTTAATAGACTTCTGAAAACTATAAAACTTCTAGAAAAAAATGCCAGAAAAAATCTTTGTGATCTTGAGCTAGGCAAAGACTTCCTAGATACAGCAACAAAAGCAGATCGATAACAGAACAAATTGATAAATTTGGATTTGTCAAATTAAATCTGCTTTTCAAAAGACACTGTAAGACAAATAAAAAGATAAGCCGAGAGCTACAAGAAAACATTTGCTTATTACATATTTGATAAAGGACGTAAGCCCAGAATATTTTTTAAAAACTCTCAAAACTCAATAATAATAACAAAAATAATTTTAAAAATGGGCAAAAAACTGAACAGACATTTCACCAAAGAAGACATAGACATACCTGGAAGACCTGCGGTGCGGTTCCAGAGAGAGACCTGGGGTGCGGTGCCGGATCACCAGAATAAAGCGGGAACCCCAACCAAGTGAGGCAAAAATCTTCGTGCTGCGCCTGCGCCTTCCCTCTAGGTTAAAAAACGCAACACCTGTGAAGCAATTAAGCAAAGCACAATAAAATGCGGTATGCCTGTTTACGGGTGGCAAGCACAAGGAAAGATGCTCAACATCGTTAGTTACTAGAAAATTCAAATTAAAACACGATGGGATACCACTACACGCCAACTAAAATGATAACAATCAAAAGGACAGACAATACCAAGTGTTGGTGAGTATGTGGAAAAGCAACTGGAGCTCTCTTAAATGGGTGGTGAGAATAGAAATGTTAAACCGCTTTGGAAAACAGTTTGTTTCTTAAAGTTGAAACGTATACCTACCACGTGATCCAGCCATTCCACTCTCAGATTTCACCCAAGAGAAACCAAAGCAGGAGGACACCAGCAGGACAGGCAGAAGGCTTCACCCACCCGCCTCAACCCGCCTCAACGCCCACACGCTAATCCCCGGCACTTGTGAATGTGTTACCTTCCAAAGCAAAAGTGCCTTTGCCGTAGTTAAAGTCACGGACTTTCGGATGAGCAATCATTTTCGATCTTCCAGGTGGGCTCAATCCAACCACATGAGTTCTTAAATGCAGAGGCTCTTTCCTAGCTGTGGTCCAAGACAGATGTGGCAACAAAGAAAGGTCCCAACATTGCTGGCTTTGAAGACGGGGGGTGGTGCGGGGACCGCAAGCTAAGGAATGTGAACGGCCTCTAGCAACTGGGACAGGCCAGAAAGTGGATTCTCTAGAAAAGAACTTCAGCCCCGCTGACGCATTGATTTTAGCTCAATGAGATTCACGTGGGACTTCTAAGCTACAGCACTGTGAGACGATGAAACCGTGCTGGTTTTGCCACAGGGTTGGAGACAGTTTGTCCTGGCAGCGATGGAACACCAGTACCGGTTTCTAGAAGCTGCATTTAGAGTAGCACGAAACCCAAAACAACCCAAATGTTCATCAATAGGTAAGTGCATAAATAAATAATAGCATAGCCACATGATGGGATAGAATCCAGCCATAAAAAGGAGTAAAATATTGATACACTCAATGGGATAAATCTCTAAAATAATTATGCTGAAAGCAGCCAGGGCCAAAAAAAAAAAAATGAATAGAGTACATGCTGTATGATTCTTTTTATATAAAATTCCAGGACATACGAACTACAGTTACGGAAAACAGATCAGAGGTGGCCTAAACACAGGGAGAGGGGTGGGAGGGAGACATCGCAGAGAGGCACAAGGAAACTCTGGAGGGTGATTGATATGTTTGTCTTGATTGTGGTTGTCCATCTGTCAAAACTCACCCGACTGTATGTTTTACAATGTGTGGTTCATTGTATGTTGATTACACCTCAATAGAGCTGTTAAGAGATAAGTAGCTAAGTGAGGCTATTGGTTACAGTACTGGCTAGTGCAGTTCTAGAATAAGAGCGTATATGTAAAATAAGAGAGTACATGCATGATGCTGAATGTGTGTAAAGAGCTCTTACCCTGAAAGCAAAAACCAGAAAAGAGACTGAAGTAAACTGTATTCCATTAAAATGAAGAATTAAAAGCTCATCCAAAAATAGCACTAAGAGAGTGGAAAGGCAAGAGAGGGGAAGATATTGGATATATGCATATTAATAAATGTGTGTATATGATGTGTCCAGAATCAATAAATCAAAAAGAAAACTCAATAAATCAAAAAAGAAAAATGGAGAACCCAATTTTTTAAAAACAGACAAAAGACTTGTTCTAGGACCTTTTAAAAAGAGAATATTCAAGCGGCCAGTGAACAGATGACAAGGTGATCATTATCATTCATTATCAGAGAAATGAAAATTGAGATTTTCCTGAGATACAGTATACCGCCCCCACCAACACAGTTAAAACCGTAAACAAAACCGACAATACTAAATGTTAGTACGGGTGTCAAGCGATTGGAATTCCATATGGCGGGAGTAAAAGCTGGTTCAACCACTTTGAAAAACTGCTTGGCAATCTTTACTAAATCTGAACATACACAGTCCCTAGACATCAGTAATTCATCCTTGGTATATGCCCAACATAGGCAGGCAACGTGCCCCCAAAGGCACATGCACAAATGTACATAACACCACTATTCTTAAAAGCCCGAGACTGGAAGCAATTCAGATGCCGGTCAGTAGCAGAACAGATGAGCAATAGGAAGTACACACACACACACACACACAACCGGAACACAGCAGAGTAATGAAAATGAACACGAAGGAATCACGCAAACATAATGTTCACTGAATAAAAAATAAACAAAAGCCTCCCAAAAGAGTGCGTGCTGAATAATAAATGGTGGTAGACGTCAGAATAGCAGCGACCTCTGGGGAAGAGTAGGTAAAGATCAGAAGAAGGGGAAGAGGAAACGTTCCAGGCGGCTGAGCTGAGAAGGTTCTGCCCCTTGCTGTATGCGGCAGTCATTACACAGGTGTGTTCCGTTTATAAAAACCGATCATATCGTATGCCCATGAGTTATGTAGACATGTGGTACCTGAACTAAATATGTGGATGTATATACACTGTAACTGAACTTAAAATTTTACTCGATATTATTTTAAAGAACTTAAAGAAGTCTAGATAAAGTTCTCCATCAAGGTACAGGCGGGAGCTATTCCACAGTAGGCGCCCATCCTGATCAGCCAGCACTAGCCTGGTCTCCCACCTGTCAGCTCTCCGGGTCAGACAATAAATATCCTCACCGGAAGAAATAATTGCAGCCACACCATTTTTGACTTGAGATTTTCCTGTTTTTACACCTAATTGAACTGGAACACTCCCCTCCCCCTCCCCTCGCTCCCCAGCCCCTCCCCACTTCTGCATCCATTTCACTCAGCTGAAACAGTGAAGAGCAGATTCAGGTAGAGAGCAGAAGCAATTACAAAATAGATACTTGTAAAGGCATCACTGCCATTGGCGCCACTTGAAATATTATCCCTTATGAGTTTTCTCGCTGAATTAGTGCCATTTAATGTGTGCATATGGCCAAGGGGAAAATATAAAATTGATCAACGAGAACAAGAAAATTACTCCAGAGAATCTTTGTGGCTTTGTGAATTGTTGCTTGACATTGTGGTTTTACCAGATATAATGGCATGATTTACACTTTACAACAGGGCTTGGGGGATGCAGATACAAACATTTTTACTTAAAATACCGGGAGCAGATGGGGAAAAAAAACAAAGACTGGACGTGGTCCAGATGCTGAGGATGTCGCACATATTCTGACTCCTACATGAAGGCATAAATAACACCGGTTCCTCATGGTCCACAGAAACGCGAGAGCCCTCACCAAGGCAATCCGCACACCAGATACACACGAGATAATTTCTGTGTTAAATTCCTCTGGAGTCTCTCTGCTGCCGTCTGTGGTTCTTCTGGCTTCTTCTTATGGGGATGTCTGATGTCCTGGTTATTCGTGACATTGCACGCCACGTCGTGCAATTGCACCATAAAGACAAAATTCCAGAGGAGCTGAGAACTATCCCATTTCTCAGCTCTGCTCCAGTATGCAATTCTGCCCAGCCGTACATTCCATGTTGAAAATGAGCAATTTCACCTCTCAGACTGATAAATAAGATTGTTGTAGGCTGCAAAGATACCCAGACCTGGACCCTAGCACCAGAGCTTTCTCCAAGGAGCACCGTGACATTTGACAAGACTTGAACCTGATCGAAGTCTTTGCTTCCTCATCAATAAACCTGGTGGGAGATGATCAGATGATGGCTGAGGCCAACCTGACGCTGAGCAGCCTCTGGTCCTTGGAGTCAGAGCCCACCCTTCCTCCACGAGCACTACCTTCCCCAGGCTCATTGGCCTCAAAGTCATCATTTTCATTTTGGAAGCTTCAGCATTTGAGTTCCTGTTGAATTCCAATTTCAGGAGCAGATGGCAATGGTTATAAAAGCAATAAAGAAATTAAGTAACCAACAGAGATGTTAACCAAGAGACGAAAGCAAGATTTGCCAGAGATGAACTGCAACATAATCTACTTATAATCAATAGAAAGTTGGCTGTGTTTCTAATTATCTGGATATTAGTATGATGCTCATGTCCTCTGAGGAAAGACCTAGAAAGCAATGGGATAGAGATAGAGAAGAACTTCCTGAGGTCCGTTCAAAGTGGAACTCATCACAGCGTTCACACTGAGGCCGATTTATTGCACCTACTGTATCTGTCCAGTTTTTCCCACCTCTATGTTGATGGGGAAGAGATGCTCATCAAATTCTCAAAAGAATTATAATTATTTTAAAGGTCATGTGACATGTGTAAATAAAAATGGAGGGAGAGAAAAGACAGTGTCAAAAACAACTCATAGATGTCTCCACTCTGAAAAGGACAGGAGCCCATGCATTATGGAACTTCCTTCCCTGCGGGGGTCCTTGAGAACAGACCCCATTTGTGTTTCTGAAGAACAGTGACTATGACTGGAGGCAAGTGGAAAACGAAGGCAATCGCTACAGGTCTGACCCAAACAGACGACTTTCATTCGGGGCTAAATTGAGAGTATGTCCCAGGCAGCAGCATGTTTCACGGGTTCCTCCCTGGGGCTTCTGAGAATCAGAGGCCCACGACCTCTTCCCTGCTCTTCTGTGCTTTTTGCCTGAGTGATAGGTGCCTAAGTCACTTCTCCCCTCAACCTTGGGGCTATGCAGAGGCTACTGCAAACAGGGACTCCTCAGAGGAAGGGGAGCCCTGACCAGGCAGCTCAGATGACAACAGAAGAGACAGTGGTACCATAACTGTGAAGATGGTAAACTCAGGCCCACAGCACAGGAGCCGTGAGAGCATCTTCTTCCTTACCTCTGTCCCTGGGTGGGGCTCGATGGACACAGGCAGCTTAGCACCCAGGCTTTCAGGGAAGACTGAGAAAGCTGTAATAGATGCTGACGAATTACGTGATACTTGCCAAAGAAAAATTGCTCAGTTGCAGCAGATCACAAGATAAACTAGTTTCAGCAGATGTCATGGCTAAGGTCAAAACATCTGGAAAAAGATGCTCTTGACACAGGAAACATTTCTCGACCGTATTCACTCCTGTGTAACTTGGACAAATGACTTAGCCTAACTGGGCTCTGTTTCCCCCCAGGACTTTTCCCACCAGCTATTTAGATATTTTACCCCCGCAAAAAGCAGATGTTACAAAAGGATTTAAGAGAAATAAATATTTGCAGGAGGAAACGCAAAGCAAAAACATGATTATAAACAGAAAAATAATAAAGTTTCAGTGGCATTCACACAAAATATAAGACATCTAGTCCAATTAAGCCAATAGAGATAGGCTAAAATTTGGCCTTTGAGCTTCTTAGCAGCCAAATCAAAAGGGAAAAATGATCAGTTATAAAATACATGGTGTACAAATGGTGCAGGGGAAGCCAACCCTTCCTTTAAACAGAAACCTGGGAAGAATTTTTAGAAGATCATTATAAATAAGACTCTATATGACCCAACAGTGGCATCCTCCACAAAATTCCTAGACCTTAAGAGGCTCATGTGTCTGTTAAGGTCCCCGGTTTCCCTACAGATAGACTGGGAAAGCTATTACGCTCAACCAAACTCTTTGAACGAGAGACTGTGCAGTTAGAAAGAACTGGCCGCTGGAAGCCTGAGCACTCTGGGATGGAAGAAATCTGTCCGAGGTGGGCTCAGGCACGCATGTGCTATCTCCTCCACAGACTGTCTGGCCAGCTCCATGGGCTATTATTAGCAAGACCAAGCTGAGTCCTGAGACTCTGCCTCTCCCTTACACAAGGGATAAACCTACCTTTCATTCACCACTCAAAGTTCCATTAAGCAGGGACTATGCTCAATATACATATTATCTATAAGGCCTCTCACTATAACATACACATAGTAGGGGATTTTTTTCAATGTTTTTCTGAGGTATAGAATAAATATGTAAGTTTCTATTTTCAGCTTAATACTTTAGTATGTGCTATCAGTGAGTCCTTAAAATCATATTAAACTTTGGCTACAAAAAAAAAATACACAAAAGTAAAATTCATCACTGCGTTAGCCTTAAAAGATGGCATTTTGCTCTGCTAACCCTATGTAAATAGCGGCAGCCATGGGCTAAATTAACCAACTGTTAGATGGCGAATCCCGGTATCGTGCAAGCAGTTTATTGACTTGAGATAGACATTAAGTCATTAGACATTATTAGCCATGTGTGTCCAGTTGGTCTCAAAATTTTTAGCTGGAACCTTTTGTTCAAATGAAATTGACATCGAAGGGTACAGAAAAAACAACTGAGCTTCTCCAGTTGAGGGGTTAGGGGAGCCAACAACTCTCTCCAGTTGGCACCAGAATCAGCCCCACCTGCCCTCCCAAACACAGCCACATGCCAACCACCCTGTCCCTGAGGACAGGCACTGGCCAGCCTCCTCTCCCAGGTCACAGAGGAGGAGGGAAGGGGGCATCCTGTGACGTGCCCAAGGTCACACAACCTTCAGACCACCGACAGGCCCTGCACTGGACAAAAGAGCATCTAGAACATGGTACCAGGTGAAAGTGAGCCAGGAGAAATCGTGACAAGTTAGAGAGGTCACTGCGCTACTTGGCCCACATACCGACGGGAAGTTCCAGGGCCCCAGGTAAATGCAGGCAGGGGCGGGGCCTCTTCTCCCACCAGGGAAAAAGGGGAACCCAGCCCCAGGAGAGGAAAAGGAACACAAAGATGAGTGAAACACTCTGCTCCGATCTTGGGGGAATCTTTACTCCCTTTTAAGGATGCCTGCCAAGCCAGGTGACATTCCTCCCTCAACCCAAGCATCTCCTGCAGAGGTCACAGGAAGCCTCCTCCTCACCTTCCCATGGTCACCATCCTCAGCATGTGCCGCGGCCACCACCACCGCAGCCGCAGGGCCGGCAATCCTGAACAGACCCCCAAACCTCCAGCTAATTAAAGACAGATAATGAAACACATTCAGGCGGGCGAAGGTTGGCAAAGGCCTACTGCATTGTGTGACCACCTCGGCACCGAAACGGTTAGAGACCATCTCCCTCCAGGTTGCCTCCTCTCATTGTGGTGGAGAGCTCTTGAGGACGTTATTAGCTGGGTGCGCGCCTTGCCGTTTTTCCACACGAGGCAGATGGGTAATTACGAAGCTAATAGTCTGATTGAGAGAAATCAGATGCAGTGGTTTGCCCAATTAGATGATACATTAGCTTCCTTCTTTGTAAGCAGCTAATGTGTGAAGCAAAGTGGTATTTGCGAGGGTCAGAATCCTTAAACAAGTGCCGAGTTGCAGATTATTGTAGCTCTCTTTTTTTTTCTAATGGAGGAAAAGTGCTAAGTCTTCATTACTAAAAGCATAGAAAATGCAAATCAGCTTCTGAAACAAAAGAGAGAAGGGACAGGCGAGAATATTTGGTGTCCGATGTGTCAACCTACAACATCAATTACATTGAAATGCAATGCATGGCAGCCTAATCAAGGATAGTATAATTGTAATAATTGCGTGCTTTTGTTGGAGAGCTGCTGCTGTTGTTATTTGTCAACCATTTGTTCCTCTCTATTGTTAAGGGGGGGAAAGATTTTTTTTTTTTTTAATGTAACTGAGAGATTGTGTAGGTAATGGGAAAGCGAGCGGCCGTCCGCAGAATGTGTATGAGGGGTCTTGCTACATGGCAGCTCCTCCAGGGCCCCGGCGAGTTGCTGGTACAGCAAGGGGAAAAGCCTGCCAGTGTAGGCTTCCGTCTCTGTCCATGTCCCCAGTGTCATGGGGCTGAGACAAGTTGAGTGACAGGCCTGAAAAGGCAGGAAAGAAAGCCGCAGGGTGGAAAAAGCCCCACACGTCTTTCTCCCCGTTAGCAAACAGGAAAAGATGGAAAGGACAAAGAGAAGATGAATCAGCTACACTTTCTCCACCTCACCCTGCTTCTTGAAGTTTGGGGCTAAAGAAAGACTTGTTTTGTTTTTTTATAAATGACTATGACCATTGCCCGCAAGACTCCCATGGGAAGGAAGGAGAGAATTCTGGATAAAATAACAAAATGAAACACGCGGCCCTGGATGGTGTGGTTCAGCTTGTTGGAGTGTCAGCCCATAAACCGAAAGGTCACAGGTTCAATTCCCAGTCAGGGCACATACCTGGGTTGCAGGTTCACTCCCTAGTCGAGGAGCATGGGAAAGGCAACCAATCAATGTTACTCTCTCACATCAATGTTTTTCTCTCTTTCCCTCTCTCTCTCTCTATCACTCCCCTTCCCCTCTCTCTAAAATCAATAAGCATGTGCTCCAACGAGGATTAAAAAAAAAAAAAGGAAAGAAAGAAAGAAAGAAAGGAAGGAAGGAAGGAAGGAAGGGAGGAAGAAAGAAAGATGGATGCAGTAACTGGTACACCGGCTAGGATAGCACTGTCCCCAAGGTGCAGACGGGACCACAGGGGCTCCGGCTCCTATCTGACTTCATCTCGCACCAGCCTGGTGAGCCCAGCCTCTGCCCTGTGCCCTGGTGTAGCAGGGCCCCCACTCAGCCCAAGGGCCCACTGTGTGGATACCAAACCCAGGATGCTCTCAAATCCGCAGCACACAGAAAGAGCTGTCTAAACACTTCCAAGTTATATGAACAAATTTTGTCTCCTCTGCCTGTCACTGCCCACGTTTCCATTCATGTGTATAGATGTTTCCTAAAACGCACTTACAGGGAAAGGAGAAAGAGAGAAAAGTCAGCTTAAGAGCCAACTCTAGAAAGAAAAAGAAGAGAAAAGACAAAACAAAACAGGAGATGTTTGAGGAAAGCCAAAGTTGGGCTGGAAAATTCTTGGGAGCAGCTCTCAGCATCAGATCAGATAAGAGGTTTATTTTCTCACTTCAATTGGTCTTGCCAATAGGTTGAAACAGAGGCACAATGGAAGTGGGCTAAAACATTTAACAGAGCTGTTAAATCTCATTCTCCACAGCTCAAAAAGAACAATCCGGTCCGTCTTTACTGAGGGGAGGCTTCATGGGCTGGCGGAGGCTTTGCGTGTATCCCTGACAATCCTGTACATACTCCAAAACTCACACTAATTAAAAGCAAATAATCAAATACATTCAATTTGAAAAGTTGGCAAATTCACGTGTATTATTGCGTTAGCACCTTGGCATGGAAATGCTCACATCGTGCTAATCTCGTTGTGCAGAAGAGCCCTTGAGTTCGCTGTTCACCGAGCCCGTGCCCCTCCCCCCGTCTGCCTCTCCTTTGGGTCTGCCTCCCTCCACCCCAGCCCCCTGCCACTCACCCACCAACTCTCCCAATTGAACAGCAAAATAAGAAAGACACTGGGCCTCTAGACAGAGGCCCGACAGACAGAGGTCTGCTGGAGAAAAAGACATCCTTCCTCTCGCTGGCTTCTTATTTATCTACCTTGAGAGAGAAGGTCAGTGAGATGCTGTAGTTTTTAAATAAAGTTTGCAGCAGCGAGCCTTGGCGAAGCCGTTCATTCGCAGTCCTCTCCCCGACGCTGTCCTCCCTCCTGGGTACTCTCCTGGTCAAACTGCTGGCCGAATGAGAGCTATGAGCTGACGAAATGAGAAGAAACCTACAGATCCAATGTCGCTGCCTCTGGGATTTGAGTTTCTTGGGGGCTGGCTGAGGGATGCGAGGAAGGGGTTGCCCAGAGAAATGCCAAACTCCAGCCTTCAAGGATGGGGTGCGAGAGCTCAGACTCCGCTGTGCTGGGCAGCACATCGAGAAGGGCCCAACCCATGGGGGTGGCAGAGTTCCACCCGAGTCCTCCCTAGACCCTGACGGGCTGCTTCTCACTTCTCTATCCCAACCCAGGACACCCGTCCAGAAAACCAGCCAGCCTGGGAAAATGCTCTCTTCCCACAGTTCTTAAGGTGTTCAGTCTTCAAGTGCGTTTCCATGCAGTGTTTGCCCCTGAACCAAATATGGCACGTCTTTGAAGGGTGTTAGCACTAAGACAGGATTGAGGGGTGGGGAGTGGCGGTGATAGAAATTGTACAAGATTTGGAGCCAGTAGATCTGGGCTTGAACGTCAGCTCTGTCACCAGCTGTTCGACTTTGCACCGGTCACTTAACCTCTCTGAGCCTCAGGCTTCCCCTCTTTAAAGTCAGGATATCACTCAGGTCTTGCCTGGTTATTGTAAGTAGGAAATGAGATAATAATGTGTAAGTCCCAGCACACAGTCAGTAGTTACTGCTGCCTGATGCCTACTATCATTTTTATCACTAAAACAGGGCTTGAGGTCAAACAAGTTGCCCAGTGCCCCCAGCTGACTGCAGCCCTACCTGGGCAGACAAAACCGGACGATGTGATGAGTGGGAAGGAACGCTGTCCAGCTGGCTGAGGGAGAGCCCTCAGGAGCACCTGCAGGAAAGGTGCCACCCTTCGAGGTGAAGGACGGCACATTGCAGCCTCTGGTAGACAAATGAAGAGGTTTATTTTTAACAACTAAAACGGGCACGCTGGAGCAGCAGGCCAGGAGAAGTAGGGGGAGGAGGGGGAGGGAGTCACACTGTGGCAGATGTCTTGGCTGGGAGAGAAAGTTCTAGAGAATACACTGTGGACTGGGGAACAGGGGGCTTGGGCTCAATTCAGAACAGCCCAGCTCCCTTCCAGACGGGAAACGAGAGCAGCATCCAGAGGGGATCCCGGGAGACCCCGGCATGCAGGCCTGGCAGCCGAGCTGCCTGGGGCTGGGGGAGCCAGCACACTCGGCCTGGTCTTGGAAGCAAAGTTGGTTCACCTGAGAGCGCTGGAAAACCCGCACCCCCAGGGAGGAAAAAGAAGATGGGATTTCTCCTGGGGTCGGAACAGGACCCCGCCGGCCCGAGACAATGGCTCCAAGGGCCTCAACAACCCCACCCCTGTTGAGGAGGGAACTCAACACCCTGGAGATCGGCGTGTGAAATCTGCACTGGGGAAGAGAGTCCTCATTTAGCAGAGAAAGTGCTGCACTATCTATGTGTGAAAGCTTTTTTAACACCGTTCCCTGCTCTCCATATGGCGAACCTCACCCAAATTAGGAGGAACTGATGAACAAAACTCCAGCAACTTGAAAATGAGAGCGAGTTCCAGGAGCCCACCCCAGAGGCAGCCCCAGCAAGGTGCCCGGGCGTGGGTCCAGCCGGGCAGGGTGTCTGGCCACCTCTCCTTGTACCCCTGCCACCCCCCTCAGTCCCCAAATGCTCTCCCCCAGGGCCAAGCGTGTTTCCTCTCAGTGAATGAAATCACCATCACCAAGAAATAAAATAATAACAACCACTGACTGTGTACTCACTGAGCGCTAGGTCCCTGCACACATTATTTCAGTCAATCCTCACCCAAACCCTGTAGCCAGGTATCTGTAAGCCTATCTCAAGCTCACAAGACGGAGAGTCACAGAGCTTGTCTTTTGCCCAAGGTCACACAGGAAGATTCAGAGGCAGACTGGTTATTCTGCAAAGGTCTAGTTCCTCAGGCCCACTCTCCCCTTCTCCAGAGCCAGCCCAGGAGTGGGGGTGGGGGGTTACTCCAATAGAAGCTGGGGGGGGCGGGGCTCCAGTTGCAGGTAAGGAGGAGAGGGTAAGTGGTAGAACTCCTAATGGTTTCATGCCAGAGGGTCTGTGGGGGGAAGGGGGGGCGGCACAGCATCAGTGACGCAGAGACCATCAGGTCTGGAGGGGAATCTAATGAGCCATAACCACTCCCTCACAGAAAAACCAACATTCTGATCATTTTAGGAAAATAGACAGGACCAGACCACCCCATGTTTGTCCTATGATGCCCTAAAGACTCCCATAAAAGGAACCACCTCTCCTGTCTGCCATCTACCTGCCCCTTCCTAGCCATGTCTAAAGTGGAGGAGCCCCCACCAAAGCAGGGTTCAGACTCCTGGTCTCTGCAGGGCCTCCCTCTACCTCTCCCCACTTTGTGCCCGGATCCTGACCTCACATAAATGCAGCAGTTCCTGACCGCAGTCCCCATCTCCCGTCCACCGACGCCCCTCCAGCCACACTACTACTGGCCTCCCCGCAGGGTCTGGGGGCTGTGGCCGCCCACCTCTTTCCTTCTAGCCTCCCTGGCCCAGTACAGCAGGATGAAATGAAGCTCGATGCAAAGATGTTTAGAATGTTTATCTCAGCAACTGTATTATTTACAGCAACTCCACGCTGTGCCCGGGGCATTGCGTGGTTTGAAAGACGCTATACAAACTAAAATTGTGTGGCATTGTTTGTTCCTCCACATTCTGCGGGAGAGAACCAATCTAGTAATCACTGTTTTTGCTCCTCAAATCAGAGACGCTCCATTTTGTGTGCATGGTGGCTAATCTGGAAATAAAGAGTCATAGCAAATGTATAAGGCGCTCGGAAAGCGGCAGGCCCAGTGGATGAAAGGAAGGCAGCGGGAGGAGGGAGAGACTGTGGAGGTGAGGTGGGCGAGAGCCCCATGGCTCCGGGGGGCAGGCACAGCAGCCCTTCCCCGGGCTGTGGGAAGTGCCACATCATATATCTGTTCTGGCAGACAGAACAGGCCCCAGGATGCGCTGCGCCCCAGACCTGCACAGGGCCAGCTGCAGTCCGCCTGCAAACCTCCCTGCCGCTGGGTCTTCACCCCAAGGTCAAGTTCTCTGGAGCTGGGGCTGACCCATTCAGAACATAAGCTAGTGAAGGGGAGTGGGGAGGAGAGGCTTGCACCAGGGGTGAAAATGAGCATGCACAGACCAGAGTTCCTTTTCAAGGACACGGTGGGAGGGGAGTAGGGGACAGCGCCTGGGAGCTCTGAAGCCACCCAGCTGGTTTGCAGCACTACTGAGTGAGCAAGGGGCTAACTCTGGCCCCTTGACCTACATGCTGGATGGACCACGGTTTGACCGACCTACATTCAGTCCCAGCTGAGGCATGGCCTCAGGGGTTGTGATTGGTGGCTAGATTACTACCCATGAGGCCTGCACAAATATGGTCCCTTGGGAAAGGCAGTGACTCTGGCCTCACGGCCCATCCCCACCTTACTGGAAACAGTGCCACACTCTCCTTCTCTCCCTCCCCTTGCACCTGCCACTCACCTAATGATCCGGCCACACTGCTCACAGCTTCCTTCCCTGCCTAAGGTGGCAGCTTGGTCATCCCTAATTATTCCCTTCAGCCAGCCCCAATCCTACCTATTCTTCAATACCCAGTTCAGATGTCACCTTCCCTATAACACCTTCCACAATCTCCCACACCCCATGCAAGTTGACTCAGGCACCATTAAGCCCAAGGTCCTCAGTCTGTATTCTCAACAGAATGCACCCTGGCATGGCCTGTGAAACAGCTGGGTATGGGTCCGACCCTGCCAGAGGGGTGTAAAGTGCTGGAGGACAGAGGCCCAGTGTGGTCTGGTTTCCAGCCTTCTCGTCCCCAGCATCCTCAGAGTGCCTGGTACACTGTGCGTAATCTGATCACCGGGTCGTCCCTATAGCTCCAGGCTCTGATCCCAGCAACATCGGGCCAGGTGGGCAGCAAAGGCAGGTGGTCACGGATAATCAACTCGCAGTCCAAGTCTTCATTGACTGAACTTCTCCCTTCCAGGGGCTTCCTTGGCACTCTCCAGGTTGTTCAGAAAGTTAACAGGTCCGAAGTACTTCACATTCTCTCCATTTGCCAAGTTTGAGCATGTTGTCTGCCGAGTTCAATTGTGACTGAGTCACACAGCAATTCAACTGGTCTGATGCACGAGCCTCATCATCCACTACCATGAGCATTTAGAAGCGAGGTAATTACAGGCTGCATTCCTGAAGCCCCAGGCTTCATGGCTACAATCCTGGAGCTTATTATAATAATGGTAATGGGGAGGGGTCCCAGGGATTCCATTTCCAGACTGTTGAGATTGGCATTAAAGAGCCCCAGAGGAAGGGATGGGGAATGCCACTGCCCCTCTCAAGGTCAACTCCACCCCAAGGAAGAAGTCCTGGGCTAAGTGAGCTACCCTCACCCTGACACCCCACCTGCCTTCTCCTGAGGGACTGGGGATGAGGCTGCCCCAGGACAGAGAGGGTTCCCTTGATTCCTCCTGACCCCAAACACAGCCCTTCCCACCTCATCGCACAGAGATGCCCACTCCCTTAGCTTGTCACCCAGGAATTCAGGCAGCGCCACCACTCTGGGATGGGCTGTAGGACACAGGAAGCAGTACCTGGATTACAAAGTGGGAATGGCCGGCACTAGAGAGGCTTTACGGAGTTCCGAGTTCACCAGATCTCACTTTTAAAATGCAAATACCCTATTAAGGAGAAACCCATTAAATCACTAACAGTATGATTAAGTGGGTATGAATTAGGATAGTAGCTTCCTTCCACCTCACTGGAAGGGCTTCAGCTTTAGGAAAAGCATTTGACTCCTAGGTGGCATGTAGGAATCAACTCTCTAGAAGAGGGCAGAAATAACAGCCCAGGTTTGCTCACATTCAGCCTTGAATTAATAATTTAATTGATGAATTAATCAACAAATGAATTGTTAAGTCAATGAATGGGCCATTGGAAAGGACAGGTCCTGTTTTGCCACCCTACCTTTTCAGATGGAGAAGGCCACTGTGGGGCCCTCCAGTCTCACCCCTACACCAAAGTATCAACAATCCCAGGACCGCAGCAGGCAGGGGACCACTGGGGAGGCAGCTGAAGGTCTGCTCCTAAGGCCGGAGGTGAATGAGGTTTTCCAGGTGAGGAAGAAAAACCCCTCATGCCCCCAGAGCACCTGCCTAACCCCCTCCTGCTTCCAGGTACCCACTATGAACCATGGTCAGCCTCAGAAGGTCTTTTAAAGGTCGTATTTTCTCTTTTTTTCTATATTCATTTCCTCAGGTGGCTCAAAACAACAGAAATTGATTCTCTTGAAGTTCAGGAGGCCAGAAGTCCAAAAGCAAGGTGTTGGCAAGATGGCTGCCTCCTGGACAGCCTGAAGGAGAAACGTGCCGCACCTCTCTCCTAGCTCTCAATCCTCTGCATCCCTTTGCTCACAGATGTACCACTCCAATCTCTGCCTCCATCATCACCATGCCTCCCTCTCTATGCCTAGAAAGTTCTCGTCTCAATTCTTACTTTAGATTATACCTGCAAAGACCCTATTTTCAAATAGGGTCACATTCTGAGGTTCCAGGGAGACATGAACTTTGGGAGGGACACATTCAACCCATGCCACCTTCTCAGAGCAAGAGAAGAACTTAGTGCAATCATAAGAGGGGTAATCAATGAGGGGAGTTTGCTGGGATGAGAGGCCTTGGGTACGGTCCCTCTGACTAAAGCCGCCTAACTCTGCCCAGCACACCTCCCCCATCCAACCTCCAGGCCTCTCAAGGTCACAGCATGGATGCCAAGGAGGTCATTAGGTCAGCTTTACTCACCACATTAGGAAACTGAAAGTGAAGACCCCTGGGCAAGATCAACCAAACACAGGGGACAGACCCCTGGCTTTAGTCTTCAGAGCCAGCTTGGCCAACATCACTTTTAGCTTCTCCTGTGACCTCCAAAGTATCCAACTGAAATGGGCCCAGATCCTGAAAATCCATTCCTGTCTGTTTTTGTGAGCTGCGTGGTGGGACACAGACCCCAAGATGGCATTAGTGATTCTCGCCTCCTGGTGGTCGGTCACACCCTTGCACAGTCTCTTCCCACACTGACCAGATCTGACCTTTGTAACCAATAGGAAATTGCAGAAATGAAGGCATGTGACTTCTGAAGCTAGATCATAAAAGACATGGCAACCTCTCTTTTCCTGTCTTGGTTCATTTGCTTTGGAGGAAGCTAGCCACCATGGTGTAAGGACACTCAAGTAACCCAATGTACAGGTCCACATGGATTCCTGCCAACAGCCAGCATGGACTTGAAAGCCGCCTGAGTGGGAGTCTCCAGATCCAGTCCAGCATTCAGAAGACTGCTCTCCCTGCCAACATCTTCACTGAAACCATAAGAGAGAACCACCGGCTAGGCCACTCCAAATCCCTAAATCCTAGAAACTGTGCAAGATAATAAATGTTTGTTGCTGTTTTAGGCCACTAAGGTCTATTGTATTCATTGTGCCTCGATAGGTAGCTAACACACATACTCAGACTTACAGTTATTCATTTGTTCAACATTCAACAAATATTTACAGAGTAAACAAAATGACATAGCTACTCTTGGGGAAGAAAATTTTAACATGATCACTTCTCTCAAGGAGCTTGTAACAGGAAGACAAGATTTATAAATCTGACTCAAAGAACAACATGGACCAAGAGCACAGGTTTAAGAAAAGGTACCAGGATCACTGTGTTTTCCAAGGGTGTGCTTCTCAGTCAGGATTCTCAGGTGCCAACAACAGAAAGCAACTCCAACCTCAATAGGAAAGAGATTCACTGGAAAGCTAGCTGAGAGCTCATAGGGGTGCAAGAGAAGCAGCCAAAAGGTAGAACAAGGAGACCAGGGAGCTGAGGGGTGACCAGCCCATACCCAGGCACAGCCTGGTCTATGACCCCAGGTACCCCCATGTCACTGGTCATGTACTGCCCTGGCTGGACCATCATTGCTTCCATTACTAGGTAGATGGAAGCATCTGGTTGCCAAGACTACGTCACCTGCCTGTGCCCAGATACCAGGGAGCAGGACAGGGCATGCCAGCCCCCACGCTAGCTTCTAAAGGGAAAAACAGGGACCTCCATACAATGTGGGAATTGCCCCCAAACAGGAAATATATTAGGATGTTGAGACACGATGGCAGAGAGGACAGGGGCCATCTGGGGCAGAGGAAAAGCATGACATAAAGGGCCCAGGAGCTTCCTCTCATCCCTCTTCTTCCTCAAGCGAGGCCTTACCACCCTCAGTGTCCTCATCAAAGATACCTCATCAAAGGTATCTTCTCCCTCCGTCCTTTTCGTCTTTCTCACCATAACAGTGAAGCCTTCTCTCTCCCCTACCTTTACCCTACCTCCCATCCCATCTGCCATTTGCACTGCAGATCTAAGGATGGATGGCTTGGAACAGAATTTGTTTCTGCAGACAGAACTTCATGAGGACTTCCCTGATAGGTAGCAATGCCCACTGTGGCCTGCAAGGCACAAACAAAGGGGACTTAACTAGTCTCAGCTCCTGCAATAATAATGCAAACCAATAATGCAAACAAAATCATGGGGAGCAGCCCATTGTCCTGCCTCCCCAGACTTCCAGGGGTGGCTGATTGCAGCAGCCATCCTGTACCTGCTATGAAACCCTGTGGGAACAATGGGATTGAGCAACAAGAATTATAAACACCCACAAAACATGTAAGGAGGCCAATAGGATAGACTGAGCCAATCTGCCAAATAATCAACTCCCCAAGCCCATTGCTGTGCCCTGAAAATGCCTGCCGCACTCTTATCTTGTGCTTATTGGCACAGTGGCCAAAAGCCAAATAGGGACTGAGGGGCCCTTTCATCTGACCTAGTCTTTGACCTCTCCGAATCACTGCCTCTGCAGAGCTCAGCCAATCATACCCCCACTTCCAGAAGAGATGTAGAGATGCATCCATGTTTAAAGGCCCAGGTCCCCTAGGAACTCCTCCTCCTTGACCTAAACCCGAGAGTCTTCTGCACTTCCCACGGGTGCCACCAACTCCAGCAGTTGATTAATGCCCCCTTGAACATCTGCTGTATTATCAATCAACCCATTCCGTCCCTCGGGGCCAATCCCTACCAGCCTGGATGCCGAGGCATGCCCACCTCTCCCATCCAGGCACAGGCCAATTTCCACCTCCCTCTTGGCTCAAGGATGACCTTGGCCAAGGTCAGAGAGCTCTGAGAACCCCAGTGTCTTCCATCCTGTTTCCAGCCACAACAACCCCCTCCACCAAGACAAGTTGGAGCCCTACAAAAGCCCACGGCAGCATCTCTAATGTTCTCTCCAGAGCTTTCAGGAAAAGCCCAGTGGCCCACTATGCCATAAAAGACAAGGGGTGCCATCATCTCAGGGACCTGTAGCAGCTCCGAACACCTTCCCAGTACGGCTCCTCCCTCAGGGGAGCCTTCACCTCTGCCTGGCACCCGCCTTGACCTTCCTCCTCATTTGACTTCCCTTCGCCACCATCCTGGGCCCTCTGAAATTTGGCCTGGCCACCATATAAAAATGCTTGGTGTAAAAATGGGACTGGGTTAAACAGCAGGCAAATGAGAAGGGTGGGAAAAGCAGTCAGTGGATGACAGCATTGTGGGGGAGGGGGGGTTGGGGAGTGACATGTTCACACCCCATTGTCATTCTCCCTCATTTATCTAGCTCTCTTACCCTCTACCCTGGTCCTGCCATCACCCAGGGAGCCTTCATGGACAGAAGGACAAGCCTGCCAGGCTGCATCATCATCTTCCTTGGCTTGATCTGTTCCAGGGACTCTGACCCCTTCAGATCTGCATCCCGCCTTTTTAAAGCATCTCCTATGTGCCAGGCACTGCTCTAAGGTAAAAAGCCATGAACAAAACTGACAAATTCCTCACCTCGGAGCGCTCATATTCAAGCGGGCCAGGTTTCACTCATCTCAATTCAACCACCATTTATCAAGCATCTGCTATGTACTTGGCGGATGCAAAGAAGCATAAATCCCACACTCAACCGGTGACAAGGAGTGCGTCACTGGAGGGGGGTGAGGGCAGTGTTGGGCAAATGGAATGTGCTTTCAAACGCCGCGAATGTGTTCCTTTCCACTTTCTCAGGGGGATGCTTCTTTCTGCCTCCTTGAAAATGAAAGTATGGTTGAAAACCCAGTGGCCAGTTTTCTTCCAGAAAGTTAGACTAGGCTGTACGGTGGTAACAAACCCTGAAATCTCAGTGGCCTAACACATTATTTGTTGCTCTCTCAGAGCCTGTTGCAGATCAGTGGGTCTCACCTCCCTCCATGACACCAGCATCTCAACATGTGGCTTCCAGATTGGCTGCAGCGAGGGAGGACTCACATCCCTGCTGCTGGCTTTGGCCGGGATGTGCCATCTATCACTTCTGCTACAGTCCATCGGACAGACTTAGTCCTGCATTTCTGCCTAACAGGGAGGGCACCAGAAAATGCACGCGCTCACGTAGATGGTGCAGGCATGATCTTTATCTCTTCCATGAGCTCACAGGGCTTTTCACCCATCTTCAAGGGTCAAACTCACACCGACCAACTCAAGGCAAAAGAAGCCTCCTCCTCAGAGAAAAAGAATGTCCACAGAGAACCCTCTAAAACATGGGAACAAACATAGATTTAAAAGGGTGATGTTAAGTGAGCAACGTATTCACCATGATCTTAAGTAATGGATAATTGATCAAAAGGTATTTATTAAGCATCCTCAGTGTCTCAGAAAAAACAAATTTCCATGGTCTGTTTCCATGTTTGATGCAGGTCAAAGCACTGGGCAATGGACAAGCTGTTTCTTAGGTCTTCAAATTCCAGGTAATAATTATGGCTGCCAGAGCCAGTTTCTGCTCTGTCTCAGTTCCTTTCTGTCCCTTCTGAGCTCCTCACGTTCACAGTTATACAGGGGAAATGAGCAAAAACCTCTCTGTCTGTCTGTCTGTCTCTCCCTCTCTTTCACACACACACACGAAATCTGTGTCTGTATCTTGGAAGGCCCCAGACAGAGTGAAGAATTCTGATGCAGTTTTTAGCTCAAGCGCTAACATGACACTTGGAAGGTTGAGCTCACCTCTAGGATGTCAGCCCTGTAGATAGGACCTTGAGGGCTGGGACCACCTAGTGAGCAGAGGAGGCTCAGTGCCTGAGCTCCCTCACCGTCAGGGGTGCTCTAGCCAGGCCTGGCAGGTCAACCAACCTGGGTTAGAGTCCCAGTGCTAGGTAACGTCGAGCAAGCTAAGATTCTCAAGTTTGTGCATTTGTAGAAGGAAAACTATCACACTTTCTCAGGAATGACAGCAGACTAAATGTGACAACACTGTACACCACTCGGCCCAGGGAAGGTACCACAGTGGGGATCAGTAAGCAAAGCTGCTTCACCATCCCCTCTAAGTCACCGTTAGAATGACCTCACGCTTTGTGAGAGGGCTGTGAGACATCTGGGGAGACGGAGAGAGGGGGTGTTACTGTTGATGGATGTCTGTTTTTCAATAACCCCTTGGACACCTGGATACTTGTGGTCCCGTAGAAGAGCTGTGATGAACCAGCTAATTCAGGGAAGTGATCTAATCCAATGGTGCCCTCCACTCTGGGGCTCTTCACACGTGACTGTGAGCAGTTCTAACTCTCTAGGGGCCACCACCCACCTTCCCTCTGACCCCAGGAGTTTGGGGGGCTCAAGTGAAGGCTGGTGACCAGCTAAGGAACTCACTCTGTTGGTCACATGCTCCTCATTGATTCCCCCAGTTCCACAAAGTTTCTTCCCAGATACTTAAAGCTAAGAAAAGGAGAGGAAAAAAAATACAACTAAAAAATAACTGAGCAAATAGCCCATTGTCCACTACCATCCTCAAACTGCAGCACCAGCTTTGAGGACCGGACCCAAGTGGGGCGTCTCCAGTCTGCTTACGGGACTCCTAAAAAATTCCAAAGGGTCACATGAGCCGACCTCACTATGGAACCAGTGGAAATTCCCCAGCCCCATTCCTGCGTACTCGGGGTCACTGGCCCCTCCACCTGTGTCATCCTTTGTCACAGGGCAGCTCTTATTTTCCAGGCAGTGTGTCGCGACCCCAGACAGCAGACACCTCAGGACCTCTCCTTTGGCCTCGCGTGCCAGCATCAGGCCCCTTGGATGTTCTCCAACCCCAGCAGGTGAAGAGTGACCCTTGACACAGCCCTTGTCTGGGTCAGAGGAGGTACTCCCACAGTGACCCCACTCTGTCCATTTCTGCCACATCCTTACTCCCCGCAGAGGGCCCCTGTCCTCCCACCTACTTATGGTAGGTTGCCAGCTCATTTGGCCATCATTCCGTCTGGCCACGTGTTCTTAAGGAAGAGAAACGATGGGCAGAGAGAGCCTAGACTGTCCAACATTTATCCCAGAGAGTCAGATTGCCGCTGCTCCTGCTGAAATGAATAGAAACTGGCAGGATAATCTTTTTGTTTTTCCAATCCTAGATTTTGCCAAGCAAACACAAGGATCGCGTTGAAAATGGCTGCTGTTGAGGAGTCGCTTTTGGTGTGGTGTGAACCGTACACCACCGCACTGCCCTCCACCCACGCACAGCACACACGTGCACACGCCGAATCCTCTCCAGATGGGAGGTGCTGGCTATTTTTTTTGTTAATGCAAATAAAACGTTAAACAAGAAACCTTTCAGGATCACTGCCACGGACAAGAACCAAGTGCCAATTTCCCTTCTCTCCAATGACAGCAGCTCCAGTCCGACATCTTGTGACTTGGAGAGGCCGGCCACAGGTTCAGCGGAGTGGAGACAGAGAAGCTGGAGAAAAGTCTTGTTGCCTTGCAGAAGGACTTTGTCCTCCATATCCTGATTCTTATCCACCTGGCCTGAGGTCTAGTGCCCAAATGGGTGGCCCTACAGGGAGTGATGGACAGAGATAAACATGGGTAGCATCAAAAGTGCACATTTGTTTCCCAGATGAAGAGAGACTCCTTTTCCACACATTCTGAATAGGTCAAAACTGCCACGGTCTCCTCCCCTCGTTTTCCCACCTGGTTTCATCCCACAAACAGAACTGAAAGAAGGATTGGATTACAGCCACAGACTTGAAAGGCAGCGTTTGTCCCTTTCGGACAAGGTGGCCGCAGCCTCCACCTCACGCTGCCTTAGTCTGTCCCAAGCCCATTGTTTTAGGGCAGAACAAGACGGAATCTGCCGAGCCGCCCCTACAGAGGCTTTTGTTGTGACAGAAACTTTGTGCGGCCTAAAAGGAACTGAATTAAGTAGAGCTGTGAACTGAACACAGCATTTGTTTTCCATCCGTATCGCTTGAGAAGGGATAGCCCAGGGTAGGGTGGGGGAGACCCTGGGTGCTGTTTTGGCACCAATCAGTACACCAGTGACCTTGGACATTGTGGTCTTGCCTTTCAGTCCTCTTTGATGATTCCGGTCCTCACTGATTTCTACTTTCTCTAAACTCCTAGGGTATGTTTATCTCAACCACATGAGTTAATATTCAATCAAATGTTGCTTTACACACTGCCCACTGTGGCAGCCACCTCATCCCAATGAGATGAGACAGTAAGAGTCTCCAAGAGGGAGCCTGTGTCCTATACTTCTGTGGAATACCCCACTGGTCCTGACATAGCAGGGGCTCACTAAACATTTATGAAAGAAATAAAGGGTGGGAGGGAGGGAACTAGGTAGGGAGGGAGGGTATAAAAGTGTGTGTTGACTACAAAAATGAATGCAATGGTGGCTACGTACTCACTGACCAAGACTAAGGAGGCTGCAGTCTGCACTAGGGGGCCCACCTAGGTGCCCTTTACTAGGCAGGTGTCTCATCCCCCAGCTGCTGTGAATATTAGCTCACAGTTGCCCCCCTTCAGCAGAACTGCAGCCACCTCATCCCCAGGTGACATCCCTCACCCTGAAGTCAGCCCGCAGCCAATAACTGAAAGCACAGGGGCACAAAAGCAGCCCCTTTGCCTCAGAGTGGACCGCTCTATGGTGTAGTTTATGCCCAGAGCTCTCCGTGGACCAGGCTGAGGCCAGACTCCAGCAGGGACCGCAGCCTTGCTTTGCAGCTTCTCAGCACAACCCCACTTCCCTCACCCCCCTTCTCCTGAGGGTCCTCCCTCCATTAGCCACAGACACCCAGATCCCTGTCTGTAGCTCTGCTTCGAGGGAATCCATCATAGGCAAGGTCAGGTCAGGAGAGAACAGAGGGATCTCTCTCTTCCAATTTAGCTTCCTCTTGAGAGGCAGAGCAAGGCTGCCCCTCCATTGGTCATTACTTAGTAATTCTGTGTGATGATGTGTGTCTGGATGACATCACAGCCCCTTTTCCCAGATTAGCACTTACACATGTATTAAAATAAACTAGCATCTCCATTCTGATGGACTCACTTGGTGGAAGCAACTAGTTCACTTATATTAAGAAAATAAAGGAGACGAAAAGGCACACGAGTAAGAATGAGCCAGGAGAAACCTTAAACAGCTTTGTAAGGTATGGGGAGCTGCACCTGCTGGATACAGTTCTGAGCCAGAAACAGACGGCATACTAAAGTTAGAATAACATAGGGACCCTTTCAGAAGTGTGGGCAAGGTATAGGGCCATCACAAGGTATAACACCCAGAGCTGGTAACAGAGGGGCCAGCATGGATAGGGGACGGCAGTTACAAGAGCAAAGGAGAGTCATAGACTCAGACAGCCCAGGCACCCCTCAGAGAGAGAGCCAGAGCGGAAAATACCCTCTTCTTCTCTCAGCCTCGTACCCGGGCTCCCCAGCGAGAAGCCAGAGGGCAAGAAAGCCGTGGGGGGGGAGGGGAGTCCAAAGGCCAGTCCCCCCGGGGCTGAGAGCTGAGTTGGAAAAGGTGATGGTGAATCTGGAGGAATAAACAGAAAATATCCAGCATTTCTTTAAAAATTATATTTTAAACATATTTTTAATTGCTCCATGATCTGCTCTCAATGCAGGATGATCCCAAGCCTATTCTATTCATTTCTGATGCGTCTATTTTCAACTCCTCAGACAACCCTAGACCTCCCTATGAGTTTATAGGGAGGGAATAATTGAATAAGTCCATTCTCATGCATCCACTCATTCATTCAACATCACATGTATTTTACCACAGTAGGAGCTGGGTACAAAGACGAACAAGATCACTAGGTCTCTTAACTCATGGAGTCCACGGTTTTCCTCCTCCTGCCCAACCCAGGCACCTCACCCACCTGAGGAAAATCAGATCCTCAGTTCTCTTCGTTGTTCCTCATGTCATGTTAGGGCCTTTGGTATCCTCAGTGTTCCAAACAGGATGTTGAAATCTGTCTGCAGTGGTAAGTTAAGGGCAAAACACAGTCCAACGTGGAAGCCTGCTTCATCTGAAGATGTCAAGGTGATACAGTGAGCTGCCTCCTGGAGACAGAGACACCGGCCGACTGCAGGTCCAGCTGAGCAGTCAATGTCAGCGTGGGCTCCTTTGACCCTCCGAGCTGGAGGCATCTGGAACATTATTTTGTGAACTTAACAGCCTTTGAGAAAGGCACCTTGTGTACTTGCCTTCCTTCCCTCCTAGACCATTCGCACCTTGACGTTGGCTGTCACTGTATTTGTTAGAAGGACAAATGAATGGCTCAGGGCCCTGTCATAAGATCTGAGTGCAGAGCCACCTCTGTGACCCACCTTCTAGCTCCTTGGGAAGCATTCAATAAACGTTCATTCAATGATACTAAACATTTTTATTATCCACTGGGGAGACAAAACACACACACACACACACACACACGCACACGCGCGCGCACACACACACACACACAGAGGCTCTGGAACAAAAGTTAGAGCTCAGGAATGCTGGGAGCACCTATAAAGCAAAGCTGAGGGGCCAAGGAAAGAGATGGTCTAAACAGGCTGGTCTCACTCGGGGACAGACTGCTGGGGGGAAAGGAGACATCCCATCCAGGAGTGACGTAAGAGTGGGAAGGAACAGACTCCATCTCCCCCTACACATCCATGAAAACCCACGTGGCAAGTGAACAAAGATAGTTCATCCCACTGATCAGCCCCCTTTGTGCCCGAGATGCAGAATAACGCAGCTCCCAAGAACCAAGAAAACAGCTGGGGGGCGTGGCAAAGGCTCTGGTCTTTGTGGCAGACAGACCTGGCTCTTCATTCTTGCTCTGTCACTTGCTGGCATTTGATCTTGAGCAAACCACTTTGTCCTGCTCCATCTGAGTCTTCTAATTTGAACAGATGGGTCTGATGCCTTCCTCAAAGGCTGTTAAGTTCACAACATCGTCCACGTGAATGTACCCAGACCAGTACCTTCTGTGGGTACATGTTCAATGAAATTGAGCTACACTGAGCAGAAGGAAACCAAAGAATAGCCAAAAAGGAAACATGGCCCCTGCCCATCCTTATCTCAAATAGCCTTTTAAGTTCTCATTTGAATTTGTTCACTAAAGTAAGAGCAAAACATAGGCCACATAGATGTTTCCAACAACGTAATAAACATACACAGTATAGAAACAATATAGGAAACAAGTAATTTGGTGTCGGGACACCTGGGTTCCTGTCCTAAAGCTGCTGCTAACGAGGACGACCTTGGACAAGTCACTTAGCCTGTCTGGGCCTCGGTTTCCTCATCTCTGAAAGGGGCAGAGACGGGGGTGTCAGGCAGGGAAGAGGGTAAGGGAATGGATTAAGCTAGCTGATTCATGAGTCTTCCAGACTAAGAAGCGTGTGTCACTATAGCATGAATTATTAATTGTGGGCAAACACCTGTGCATCCTGTCTTTCTTGTGACTTAATCAAAAAAATAAAAGAACTACAAGTTGATTTCACACTCAAGAGAAAGGTTTCAATGAGCTTATCACCTCAATGCCTCCTGTTCCTGGTGGTCAGGCCCCAGAACTGTGGCTTCCAGGTCTCTGGCAGCTTTTCAACTTCATGACAGTGGCTCCCTCACCCTCCCTTCCTTCCTGGACCCTACGTCCCTGTCACCTGGGCAGCAGCTTCTGAGGAGGAAGGAGAAGACAAGGTTTTATAAAAAACAAACCCATAGGACTAGAACATCCAGGTTCTCTGCCCCTGCCCCCACCCCCTTTTCCTAAGAATTTCTCAGGGAGTCAGCTAACCCCCGGCCCTCAGTGCCCAGCCTCTTCCCATGCCTGTAATTGGAAGAACACAATGCACATGCCTGAGGCGGAACCTCTCTGCTAAAAATACCCTGCATTCCTGGATGACTACAAAAGCTCTCTCCTCAAGCCCCATGGACAGCCAAGCTAAAAACAGTAACTGGCAGCTTCAAATGACTCCGGCAACGAAGGCAGAGGGGCTGGGAAGCAGCATGCCACCCAAGCCATCTGCCCTCTTGGCCTGTCCTGGCTCCCCCGCCCCTGCAGCGATGAGCATCTGAGTGCCACTCATGGGCTTCTTGGGCAACGAGTAGGTAAGGGGTGACTGCCTCCTGCATCGCCGAGCCCACAGGCTGGCGCAAAGTCATTGAGAAGAGGGGACAGCGACAGGGGAAGGCTGTCAGAGTAACTTGCCACACTGCCTACCAAAGACAGGAAGTCTGAGAGTTTAAGCAGTCTTTGAAGTAAACTTTCACCTCCTTAACTAAAATAAGTCACCTACGGTAGGGGAAGGAGAAAATGCTGGACTCACTCCAAGCACTATGGCTAAGGCTCACTTCTTCCAGGAAGGTGCCAAGATCTGCATTCCTGTCCTGCGAGGACAGTCTCTGCTGCCCCCTCCAGCGAGCCAGCCCAGCGCCCCCCCTTCCCGGGACAGAGCACCTCCCATCCATGTGGACCAGCAGCTTGACAACAGGAAGTGCCCGCTGTCTTGTGCCTTTAAGGTACTCAGCAATGTTTTCTGAATGAGTGAAGGACCAGCGAAATTTTTCCATTCATATTACCTCTGCAATTTTGTAGCTAAACAGTTCAGTTAACTTGAATCTATGTGTTTTATCTATGACCTCAGACTAGAATCTCCTTGAGGGCAGGCACTTGTCTTTTCTTTCATATATAGCCCTCACGGCCCAAGAGTGTTTGTTGAGATGCCAAGCATTGATACGCAAACCTTCCTGTGAACTCTCAATAGACATTCATTCAAGGCGGAGGCAAGACACACTAGGAATCACTCTTATTTAACTGGAAATCGGATTTCTAAAAGAACTGAGGTGGATTATATACACAGAGGGATTAAGAAAAATAAGTGAAGCCCTGACGGGTATGGCTCAGCTGTAGGATAACAATGTCCCACAAAGTAAAAGGTCACCAGTTTGATTCCCACTCAGGGCACATGCCCGAGTTGAGGGTTCGGTCCCCAGTCAGAGCATGCACAGGAAGCTGCCGATGGCTGTTTCTCTCCCTCTCTTACTCCCTCCCTCCCCTAACCTCTAAAAATAAATAAATGAAATCTTTTTTAAAAAAGAAAAGAAAAAGAAGTGAGGAAATTGGGGCGGGGAAAATGTAAGGGAGGAAAATAAAATGAAGCCAAGAGTGAATTATAAATGAAGTGGCATCCTAATTAGTACACATTAAGAAATGGACTGTAATTTGGTTCTGAATTGCCAAGAAAAGAAGAAAACACGAACAACTGCACACACTTCAAAGTCCAAATAAATACAGAAAAACCTGCCTACATACAGGAAGAAATCATTTGAATCTAATGTCACAAACATGCATCTTGGGGGGGCATGTGAGTGGCTCGGCAAAACCAGTCATTCCCAGTAATGAAAATGGAGGTCAAAGTTCATGTCCTCACGTGAGACAGAGGGTGCCCTATTTCTGTTTAAAGCATGGCAGGTCATGACAAAAGAAATGCTGAGTCACCCACCAAGAAAAGTGCGTCAGAAATGAAAGTCAAAAGCCTGATAAAAGTTCCTCTGCACCTCCAACACTTTCTGCTACTGCGTGCCATCCGCACGTCCCCTCTCTCATGGCTCTGCCCGTGTCCCTCTTTCCCTTGAGCAGACTCAGTCCAGCAGGAGACCCTGAGGAACCTCTGCTGGGACAGGAGCTGAGCTGGTGTGGAAGTCTTCCTAAAGCATGCCTTCCACAGCTCATCCTCTCCTTCCCTGGCCCTGCCTTCTGCCCCTTGTGACCCGGTAGCAGTTGTCCTGCCTAGCTCCTCCAAGCTTGAGTCCATTGGGTTCTTAAATGCCTTCCTGGTTGCTTCTCTCTGCCTCTGCCTTGATCTCCAGGCTTTCAGATTACTTGCTGCTACTCCTGGATTCTGGCTTGCCCCAACTTGAGTGTGTGTGTGTGTTCCTGACTCCTGGGCTAGGCTCAGCACCTCTTAGACCTCGGATTCCCGCCCCTTCCAGGACTTCCCTTTGTGCTGACATACCACCCCTGTTGGTGGAATTCTAGTGAGTCAGAACCAATACTTTGTTCTGCAGACTCAAAAGCACTACAGAAAAAAAAATGTATCTGGGAACGAGCGATTTCTTTAGCGTGAGTGGAGCCCTTTGAAGGCTTGAGGGGAGAAGAAATTCTGATAAAAAGAAAGAAGGGGAGCAAGACAAAAATGAGAAAAGCAGGAGGGAGGAAAAGAGAGAGTAAGGGATAGTCTTCCACAAAACGCTGACTGACGTCCGAGTTGGATCACCTGAGCGATGGGCTGCCCGGCCTCGCAGGTGGCAGAATCACCCAGAGGTGGAGAGAGGGCCGGACGGACGGCAGGGGAGGGGACTCTGCTGTGCCAAGGCAACCGGCAACCATTTCATAGCACCCACACCTTGTCTGACCTGTCGGACACTTCCAGCACCCCTTCACATTGATGGAGATAGATTTTACAGTGACTTGCTTTAACTCTCCATCACGGCATGTAAACACTGACTGACACCTGCGTGCCCCCATCCCACCATCAGCTGAGATCTGCAGGCAGGTCTATGTCTTACTCATCTTGCTTCCCAGGGGAGGGCAGAATGCCAGGCCCAGGCACTCAGTAAACATATACGGTACGTGTGCGTGGCCCAATGACGTGCCATCGGTCAGACAGAGTCCTCCAGGTGGGCACCCAGAATATGGCACCCCCTATGCTGGGCACAGAGGATAACATTCTGTTCTCAAGGACCCGGGAGCATAAAAAAAAAAGAGAAAAGCCGACCGCAATAAAAACAGTTACATTCACTGAGCCGCACGACCTCCACACCCTGTGCCCATGTGAGCTCACTTAATCCTTACCACATCACTGGAAGGTAGACGGCATCTCCAGGTTCCGGGTTAGCGTCATCAACCCTCCCAGGTTAACGGTGGAGTCAAGATTCGAAGCTGCCTTTTTCGGACCGCGGAGTCTAAGATCTCAACCACCAGCTCGCCAGACCTGCTGTCTCTGTGCTGTTCCCATCGGCCCCCGAGCCTGACCCTCACATTCCCCCTTCGAGCCTGCACCAGTGGCATGGGCCGGCCCTAAATGAGCTACCTTCCTTCCTTCTCTCCTGAAATGCCAGCCCTGACTCAGCACTGTGCCTTCCTTTTATGGAACATCTCAGCTCTTTGCACTGCCTTGTGCTGCTTTGTCACTAAGGTTGATCCTCAAACAATGTTGGGGTTAGGGGCACCAACCCCCTGTAGAGTCACAAATCCGTGTGTAACTTTTGACAGCCCCGAAATTTAACGACTAAGAACCTACCATTAACCAGGAGTCTTACTGATAACAGTAACAGTTGATTAACATATATTTGTGTATATTATATGTATGATATACTGTATTCTTACAGTATATAGTACAAGCTAGAGAAAAGAAAATAATAAAGAAGAAAGATACATTTATACCACTGTACTACATTTATTGATACTGTACATTCATGGCATTTCTTTTTTTTATCCTCACCCAAGGACATTTTTTTCATTGCTTTCAGAGAGAAAGGAAGGGAGAGAGAGAGAGAGAGACATCGATATGAGGGAGAAACATCAATAGGCTGCCTGCTCGTTTGCGCCCCAACAAGAGATCAAACCTGCAACCTGAGCATGTGCCCAGACCAGGAATCAAACCCACGACCCTTTGGTCTACAGAATGATCCTCCAACCCACTGAACCACACCTGCCAGGGCCATGGCATCTATTTTAGGCTACGTGGTTCATCTCCAAGATTTTTCAAATTGTCAACTAAAAACACAAACCGCATATAAGTGACCTGCACGGCTCAAACCCATATTGTTCAAAGGTCAACCGCATCCTTAGATGCTTGGCTACTTGTTGCTGTCCTCATTGTTATGTAGCACGTGCTTTCCTGGAGCCTGTCTGCAAACCCGGTCTGCAACAAGCTCCCTTTGGACAAGTGTCTTTTCCAGGGTCTTCTGGATCCAGCACCTGCTGGTGCTGAGTGCTAAAGCTTTAGGAAGTTTGCAAGCCAGCTGTTAGAGCACTGGTAGCTTAGAATAGCCATGGTGAGAGAGTGTGATTCCCACACTCTCAGTATCAGCAATGGCCTCAAGTCTGGATCCCCGCCCCAAAAGCTGGTTGTCAGACATTCAGCAGCACACCACTGGTCTGAACCCTTGCTCGCCACCCCGTTCCCTGACCAGTTTCTTGCACCATAAAGCGTGGCCATCGTTACATTGAGTGTCAGCATGCGAAACCTCGCAGACATGGGGCAGCGTCAGAAGCGTCAGTGACTAGTGCCCAGAGGAGGAAGGCTTCCAGCAGGAAGGGAATACGGAACCCATAATTAACCTTCCTAGCCCCAGCCCCACACTGTCCCTTCAACCAGCACTTTTCCAGACCCTACCGTGTGCCAGACTCTCTCCAAACACGATCATAGTAAACCCTTGACAAAGAACTCTGAGGCTGAACGGTTTAACAGCTTCCCAAAGTGGAAGTTACCGGTCGGAGCCCAAACTCAGTCCCAGGCCTTTGGGCTCCCAAGCCGGGGCTCTCCCCACCTCATCATACTCCCCAGACGACAGACACACGGCACTTCAGATCCTGAGTTCCAGGTTCCCCAACATCTGCTCTTGGCCAATGACAGCCAGGGCAGGGGCAGCTGTGAGAAGCTGCAGTGGGAGAGGGGACAGGGAGACAGGCACAGCTGCTCTGCTAGAGAACTGGGAAGAAGACCGCCATTCCCAGAAGCCTCGCCAGCCTCTCTGTTGGTGAGTTACAAGCTGCCACCACACTGACGCCCTCATCCTCAGCAAGAGGGGCAGCTGCGCTGCTTGCTTCTGCGCCCGTGTTTTATGGAGCTGGGAAGGACGGGAAAATCCCTCTTCCACCAGCATGCAGGCACAGAAATAAATAATTAAAGCCCAAGTTTGCCAGACTTGCTGGAGCTGCTCCACAGAGCAGGATCTCTTGCAGGAGAATACCACGAATACCCTGGTGCACACACACCTCTCAGAAACCACACTCCACTCTGCACACGTACCATTTGTACCTGGCCTTCCAGACTGCAAAGATGCCAGGGACAGAGGAGGGACCTGAGGCCCCCCAGAGCACTGCCTTCCTGTGCACTAAAGGGGGTGGAAGGCAATGCACCAAACCGGGCAGACAAAAGCAAACCGTACACCACACGGAGCGGGGTGTGGAGCGAGAGTTTAGGCAACGGTGTGCTGCTGAATGTTTAACAACCAGCTTTCCAGAGGAAGAAAAGGCCATTATTGATTTCTGAGTGCACACACTCTCTCACCATGGCTGATTCCAAGCTACCAATGCTCTAACAGCTGGCCTGCAAACTTCCTAAAGCTTTAGCAACGAGCACCAGCAGGAGCTGGATCCAGCAGACCACTGAAAAGACACTGTCCAAAGGGAGCTTGCAGACCAGGTTTGCAGACAGGCTCCAGGAAGGCACGTGCTACGCAACAGCCACCACCCACGGCACAAGCCTCTGCCTGGAAGGAGCTGCAGACTGCAGGCAGAGAGCCTACCATGAAGCCACCGTCCACCCAGCCTCAGCCCCTCAACCTGCCCACAGCCCCGCAGCCTCCCCCTCCCCCCTCCACCACATCTGTCTTCTGCTCTAATTCTCCCTTCACGCTCTAGACTCCGTGCCCTCCCTCCTTCTTAGGGACGTCTGTCCGTGAGTATGCCCTCCTCCCCCTAGACTGCAACCTCTCCCTCTCTGCTTCTTCCTCCCTCTCCTCTCCTTCACAAGCAAACATCCTGAGCACCTTGTCTGCTCCCCTTGTCTGTCCTTCCTCATCTCCCATTCACTTCCCATTCCCCTGCCTTCTGGTCCCATCAGTTCTCTGAAATCTCAGAGAGAGGCCAGCAAGGACTTTCTGCAGACCTGACCATCTCCTACCCTCACCTTCATCCCAAGGACCAAACAGCAAAAGGCAGGTACGAACACTCAAGCGACCAGCGTAGAAAATGGCCGCTATCCAAGAACTTCCAGGAGGAATGCTAGTCCAGTGGTTAACGGCTGGTGGGCCTTTCTGCTCAGAGCCCTTGAAATCAGCCGTGAGAGACGGCAGGTGGGATGGCATTAAATCGAGAAGGAAATCAAATACCACACAAGAGGCAGGGAAGAATCTGAGGTCAGGAAGTAGAGGGAGAGAGGGGGCAGGTCTGAAACTGACCACCCTGGGTAGGCCAGGGGGTGAAAGAAAAGGGGATTCTTGGTGAAGAGGCAATAAAAAAACCTTTTGGAAACTGTTCTTGGACCTCAGGAGATATTTTAGTGGGTGACTATGAAGAATGCGGTGCTGGTCCCCTCTCTATCTCCCCCATGAAACCCTCGGTAAATGCCACAGGCTCACTAATGCATTAATATGAGTGGATTGAGGAAGGGAGAGCTCAAAGAGAAAAACAAGGGGACAGCTGACATCTGGGTTACACCAGCTACAGCAAGGAGGAATGACAAGTGAATTCAGCAAAAATGTTTTATTTCCACATCTATTGTCAAGTCTAATTATTGGTTGAAATTAGAGGTTCTGCCCTGATCATGGCCATGAATAAATAAAAATATGTTTGAATTTCAGCAGATGTCATTGAATTTCACGTATCTTTCCCTTCTCAGAAAGGAAAAGAAAGATCCAGCTAGTCCTTTCATACGCCGACATCCACACTTGAGGCACAGCAACTTACCCTGGAAATAATTTACTGGACCAAAGAAATGAAGAGCAAATTAGAATTCCTGAATTTTCTTCCTGGCTGTGGAAACTACACACATTGGTATCGTGTCCCAACTTGGCAAGATAACATCAGTCTGCGGAAGCAGGTTTCCCTTGCACACTACACATGTGCAGTACCCCCGGAGTCAATCATCTGATAACATGTACAGCGAGAGCCTCCTCTGGGCCAGGACTGCAAGTGGAACTGAAATAAATACAAGATGCATGAGATGCAGCCTTTGCCCTTGAGGAGCTCATCAGTTAATGCCCACCAACACTTGGGAGGCTATAATTCAGGTGTAACCAGCCCATGTTCACGTTCAAGTTAGGGATAGACAAAGACATTACTCAGGTCCTTTCCCTTTGAGCTACCTGAGATTTAGCTGGACAAGCCCTGAACCTCCTCCCATCCTTCCATCCATCTCTGCTTGCGCCATGCCAGCTTGGTCCTTCTGCTGCTACTCTTTGCCAGCCCGCCCCACTTGAGGCTGGCTTCAGGTACTGTGCTCCTCGTTCTCCAGCTTTCCCTGCTCACCCCTTCAGTGTCTGAGCCTGTGTGGTGCTGCCTGCCTAGCAGGGGGTGTTTCGGCAGCACCACAAGCATATCCCCGGTTCTGCTGACGCAACTGCTTAAAAATCTAAATACAAGGGCTCGACAGAACCAGAATCCAGACTACAGCGTGGGCAGGGCTGTTTCTGTACCGGGATGTGTGCTGGATTAACCTCTGCCTGCCCACCCACTCACCAAAAGGCAAGCTTCCCTGTGGCCAAGCCCTGCTGAAGTTTTCAAAACAGAATTCACGAGGTTCGAGAGTCAAATTCCTAGAGGGGATGGGGAGAGGTCAGTTAGCCCCGTTTCCCGCCTTTAGCTACAGAATCTGGAGCGGGCCTCCTTTATAGTGAAAAGGATGTTCTTTGTCAAGTGATGATCTAAGCAGAACAGTTGATACACACCCAGCCCTGCCTCATAGACCAGACTAGAAAGAAAAGTAAAGTAAAAATAAATATAACATAAAATAATTCTTTGTCTATGTTCCCTTTTATTGGGCATGTATTTGGTGCTGGGCACTCTATACATTCTATCATTGAATACTCATGTTACTAGAAAGTGGCACTATGAAATCTACCTGTTTCACAGATTTGAGAACTGAGGCACTAAAAGATTAAGGCCAAGGACGCATGGCTAGTGGGTGGCAGAGCCAAGACTTGATTCAGGTTCAGAGCCTGTCACTGGTGTCCCTCTACTAAACTAGCTAGACGGGTCTGAAATGCACCTCCACCCTGACCAAGAAAGTCCTTCCGTGTGCATCTCATCCAGGACCCACTTGGCAAACATTCTCCGTGTGTGGGCTCCCCTCTCCTCTGCCTGTTAGTTCTCTTGGGAGGGCCTGACCAGTGCATCCACAAGCAGTATCAGCCTCATGCTCTCAGCACTGCACGTACGGGCTCTACCGCAATCAACCTCTTCCCCCAAGCCATGTTCTCATCCCGCCCATCACCCCCCCGTGTGCGTGACGCTGGTTGACTGTCTTCATGTGTATTTAATCGGGTCCATCCAGTATCTGCCAAGAAGTTGATTTTGTACAAGGGCAAAGACCACATTTCTGCCTTTCTCTGTCTCTCTTTATTATTCCCGGACTACAAATAGATGATGTTCAATAAATGCACGCAAAACATCAGAATCTAGTTATGATCCCAAGTCTCAGTGAATCAGGAATTGAGGATAGGCATGAGATAGCATCAGACAATTATAAAAAGAAGAAAAAAAAAACCCTAGAATGTCTATAGCTATGTAGCATATATCCCCAAAAATGTGCATTTGAATCTTCTTTTTCCTTTTTACCAAATTGTTTGAGCAATATAGAAATGATCCCTCACCCCTGCAAATGCTATAAACTCTTCACCTCCCCGGTACAGAATGTATTCAGCTGCAAAAATAAAGATCAAGTTCAATGTAGCTTTGCTCTGAACCTATGATTCCAGAGGGAAGGAAGCAGTATTTCCAAGCAGAATATTGAGCCCTCAAAACATGAGGTCCATAGATTCTTTGCAAAGTGCCTGTTTGTGTCGAGAAAATTCCAGCCCAGTGAGAAACCAGATGGGTAGACGCACCAAATATTGAAGACAGGCCTCAAGGCAAAGCAGACAGACGTGCTCTCTGGTGTACTCTAAACTCAGGAGTGATCCTCTAGCCGTTCACGAGCAGAGAAATGTCCCACCCGAGTTTTCCAAATAGCAAACTCTTAGTCCGATGATTGTTTCTATCATTTGCCATATTTTCTGTCCAACAGCCTCTCTAGTTCCTACATGGTTAGCAGCTTTTATAGCCCAAGATAAGTGTCCATCCCTTTTAATTTTCATTGTTGCATCTGTTTTGCCATTTCTCTGCAGCAGGTTGTATTACAACGGAAGGATTAATGAGGAAATGGATGCAAACATTTTTATTTCGAACAGCAGCTCTCAGACAAGATCTGGAAAACGGAATCAAGCCATATGATGGTAAAAGAAAAAAAAGGCCCGCCACCCACGATTGGGCATGGTGCCACTGTTTGTGAATAGCATGTAAATACAAACAACTTAACCGGGGTGGGGGAGAGATGTACATTTTTCATTTGTGTCTGGCTAATCATTTTTTTTTATTATTAATTTGGCCCCTTTTATTTCACATAAATGTCATCTCAAGCACCAAACATCAACAAATAAGATCGTTTATCTTGCTGGGGAAAGCAAAACATTGCATTGCCATTCAGAGAAGGCAGCTGACGTCCCTACCGCACCACTAATAAAGAAGGCCTTCAGAATGAAAAATAATCATTTTCTATTACTTTCCACCATGCCTCTTCCATAAACACAGGGCCGCGGGTAATTACATTTAGCGAAGAAGCATGCTCTGTGTATTACAATTTCCTGAGATGAACAAAACCCCAGCCTGGGGACTGAGATGAAGAGCAGGAGGAAACAGTAGCGTGACCGGTCCTCGGGTTTCTCTCTGTGCCATTGAGTGGCAGAGGATGAGGGGAGAGGCCAGAGAGGGCAAGGTTTGCATGAGATTTTCTCTTTCCTCTTCTTGGCCTGAGTGAGGAGGAAAGAAAAGCAGTGATGGGTTGACAGTGAAGGCGAGGGACACCAGTCTCGCTGCAGCCACCAGTGTGCAAAAGGCCGGGAGTCGGAGGACACGCAGACCCAGACACGCAGGACGGCCGTGTACCCATGCAAGTGTGCGCGCCACGTTGCAGGCAGGGAGGTGGCGTGGCTGCGCTGATAAATCCGCCGTAAGCCCCCTGACTCCACGCTTCCCTGTCGCTGGAGCATTTGGCTCGCCAGCCCACACGGCCTCCTCTGCCAAGCAAGGCACTGACTCCACGGGAGAACCGTCCTGTCGATCTGTGCAGGAATATAAGACCCTTTTTTTTCCAAGGAAAATGTTCCCCAACTCTGCAAGGGAGGTTGGCAGTACATCTCCAACTCTGGCCTGTCTTTTTAATGCCCCTACAATAGCTCAGTTGGACTGAGACCAGCTGTTGGTACATTAACATTTGTAAATGCTTAAAACAGCTACTCCTTGTTTTCTTGGCAACACTGGCTGCGGAGGGGGGAGAAAAGCCAGCTCCAGCCACTTCCATTCAAACATTAAGACCCACTGACTACCAGCCTTGGCACTCAGCAGCCATTGTTTGCACAGCGCTCTTCAACAAGTTCCTCGTCGCCCACTCTTCCTCCGTGCACCCCTTCATAGGAAAAGGATAAAAATCGGCAGGGAATGTTCCAGTCCCCTCTGTCCTCACTCGAGTTCACAAGGACCATGTAGTTCGTCCCCCTCTGAAAGAACAGAGAGGAGCTGAAATGAACACTCTTTGTTCGGGTCTTGTCTTTTATCCGATTTTGTCGCCTGTCCTCTGCCCCGGGGCTGTTATCATTTTACAGGCGCTGAGCTGAAGATCGGCACCTTCCAGATGACCACGAGATTTTCCCAGGATGACCCCTCCCCCTTTTTCTGCTCAAAATGTGTGTGGTAAGGACGCCGCCCATCCCAGGACTCGAAAAGGATTCCAGCGGAGGAGACAAGGACACAGCCAAGATCCCGATCATCCCCTACAGATGGCGGCCACTCTGAAAAGAGGTTCGTGATCTTGGTCCACCTCTCATCTCACCAAAGGCCTCAGGTTCCCATTTGCAAGCACAGGCAGGCACACCCCCAAAGTCAGCACTTTGCCACTCCGAATCGATGAGGAATTGCAGGAAGGACATTCGAAGCCCCTTCCGGCTCCCACCAGGGCCACTGTTGGCAGGGGCGGCCTCCAAGGCCACATGCCCACCTTGCGTCCTCGCTCCACATGCTTCAAACGGTGGCAGCCCAGGAGAACAGGCGCTGACATGCCCAGGGCTGCCGTGGCCGGGACAATAGGCTTCATGTGCCATGTCCCAGCTCCCGTGCCCTTCTGTTCGATGGAACTCCCCCACCAAGGGCAGTGATGGCTGCATCTGTCCTTGCTCCTTTAGTGGGGCTTCTGGGCACGAGAAGGGGAGGTCTGTCAGCGCCACACGCACTCCTGGAGTGAAGTGAATGCAAGTGGCCAAAAGTGGCGGCAGGGCTGAAATTCTGCCCATGAGCTCCAAGAGGAAGGACGGGGCCTGAGCCCGGGCCCACAAGGACAAATGTTTTTAGGGGGTAATTTGGCCCGAGATTAAGAAGTCCCATCCAGTTTTGTGGACATGTTATATAGCCAGTTCTCCACACTGGGGGAGGGAATCTGGAACAGATAGTACAAAGCAGCAGATAACCCAAAAGCCTAGAAAACCCTGGGTTGGGAGCATCAGAAGACAGCGAGTTGGGTTGGACAGCTGCCTGGGTCCCTTCAGTTCTAGAAAAGCCTGTGTCCTTGACTTTCTTTCTTTCTTTCTTTTTTTTTAGCTTCAGTTATATGAGGTCGGGGATGCCCCAGTCAAAAGACATCCAGCGTACAGAAACACAAACACTGAATTTGAAGCTTCCTTTCAAAAGTAAACACTTCGAATACTTTTGATATCAGATTTACAAAACTCGACTTAGGCTCCACTGTTCAGGAAAAGATGGCAAGTTCTTTGAGCGGAATCAGACTTGGTTCACTTGCGTCTGATTCAGTTTTCAGTTCCCAGGCCCCCCACAACGCCTGGCACACAGTAGGCTTGTGATTCATAATGTTGGTGGGATGGGACAATGAGATGTGCACAGTAGGGTCCCTGAGAAGGCAGCACAGGTAGCAGGAGAACACTGAAGCAGCGGGAACAGGTCCATCTGAGACTAAAAACTGACTGTGGGCATTTTGCAAAGCAGACTACCCACCTGCAGCTAACCGGAAGCCAAACAATTACAAGTGAAAAACTTAACTCTAGGGGTTTCACTAAAGGTTTCAATGCCCTTATTAATACAAAGAGGGGAGATGCTCTAAGACCACACACTGGTCATCAGTCTGTCATATCGGACGCAGCCCCCCTCTAACAGGCCTGCAACAGACCTGCCCCCTCGGCAGGGCTTTGTCGGGAATATATGCTGCTAACCTCATCCCAGGCCCTCTTCCTACTTTTTGCCCCCGACCCCGGCTGAAAGCTGTCTGTGGGCGGAGATGCCCAGCTGGTTCACGGTGGATTCCTGGGGCCTTGCATAGGGCGTTCCAGTAGCGGTTGTTTAATATAAAGGTGGTTTGCGGAGAAGGATACAAGCTCTCTGACCTCAGATCCCTTCCCCTCAGGTTGTCTGAGGACTTGTAGCATCTAAGGAGACGGAGAGGAGAAAAGACAGTGACAGCTTCTGACACCAGAGAAAACAAAGCAAGTGCCAGAGGAGGAACGGAAGGGCCGAGCCCGATCACGTCTCTGCCCTCGGCACTTGTGACAAATAGCCGCTGAGCACTCAGCGGGTCCGCTCTCAGCTCTGCTGAGCCGTGGAGGAGGCCGAGAGGGTCCCCCCACCACACGCTGACTCCCCGCCGAGCCCCTGGGCTGAGTGACGAAGAGGCTGCTGCAGAGAGGGCCTGAGAAACCATGGGCCACCGTGGCGAGTGGTCATGAGCAGGCGGGCAGAGCCGCTGGGACAGGCACCACGGCGAGGAGATGAGCGGTGGGCAAGCGGGACACCGGGCTCCAGCACTTCATTCATTCCGTCCTCCCACAACGGGCAAGGGCGCACAAGGGCCCCCACCCTGCCCAGACAAGGACACCGAGGGAGACTCAGAGGGATCAATGACATGCCCACAGTCAGGCAGCTAGTGGAAAGCTGCCTGGATGCCAAACTCACAGCCTCTGCCCTGAGCCAGTGGTTGAGGGAAAGCCCCCACAGAGGTCGGTGCCTCGTGAGGACAGGAGCAGTGACACAGAGCCCATGGTGTGTAAGCAAGCGACAGAGGGACCTCGTGGGAACTCCGGGGCATGCCCAAGTGCACCTGTGCTCTGAGCCCTGCCACCATCGATACAGACCCGCCTGTTCCGCACCAGGCCAAAAGATACTGCCCACAGCAGCGCCCAGGCCCAGGATGCCACCCGCTCCCCATCTCAGGGGACACGTGCATTCTACAAATCCCTTCTCTCTCAACTTCTCAGCCAGTCAGGAGAGATGCAGTACTGTCCCTCTGCCTTCTTTATTGTACCTATAAAGTCCTCCATCAGGTCAAAGTTATCAAATAATATCACCCAACCTCCATGGAAGGCAGGAGGACAGGGACAGGGGCCAGATCACCTGCGTTCAAAGGCTGACTTTACCACTTAGTAGCTGTGTGGCCAGGGGCAAGTTTCTTAGCCTTTCTGTGCCTCGGCTTCCTCTTCTATATAATGGGAGTGATAACAGAACCAAGCTCCCTGGGTTGTTGTGCAGATTAACCCACCACCTTGTCCCCCAAACACCACAGCTCCTTCCCTGCTCCCCACCACACAGAGCCCAGGCTCTGCCTCTCCCTGTGTCAATTCACTTGTCACCATCCCTCTGGCCCATTTTCAATATTTCTGCTGCTGCTGTCGGGGCAGACGCCCTACTTGGGGGTCATGCTCCTGCCTCCAGGGCAGTGTAACACAGCGGACAGGTTTGGGGTGCAGGTAGAACCCAGTCCTGCCCACATGGCATCTGGACCCGTTACTCAGCCCCCAGGAAGTGTGACCCAGGAGGGAAAGCATGTGACTTAGTGCGCAAGCTCAGAAGCTGCCTGCTGGGTTCACTTAAATCCCTGCACCAGCACCACTAGCCAGTTCACAAGGCAGTTCACAGCACTTGGCTCGACTGGTCCGGCCGATGAAGTGGGCTGATGTCACAAGGCACCTCACGGGGTTGCTGTGGAGACTGAGGGAGGACACGCGTGCCTTGATACCTGCCAGTGGCAGTAAATGCCAGCTCTTCTTAATCCCCTTTCTTTCCTTGTCTAGAGACGGGGGGTGGGGGGGGACCTGCTGAGGGACAAGGTTGTGCAGAGCTGAGTAAGATGGCATGTGACATGCAGAGTACACAGAAAGCCCTTGCTAAATGACCATCCCCTCCCTACCCCATGCCTTGCCCTGTCTGTGCCTGAGACCAGAGAGGCTTCACTTCCTCTCTACTCTCCGAAGACCTTACCCATCGCTCAGACCCCCTAAAATCCCGCCCCCTCCACGAGCTTCCCAAAATCCATCTAAAAACACCCCAGCTTTTCCCAGCACAGACACGGAAGTTCCTCAGGCTCTTTGCTCCCCCCTTCACCCAGCCATGTGCCCTTGATCTCCGAGACCACAAATACTTGAGATCATTCAACTTCCGTGTATTAGTCTGCTCAGGCTGCTGTAACAAAACATTGCAAACGGGGTGACTGGAACAGCACGTCACTGTTTTCTCACAGTTCTGGGGGCTGAAGCCCAACATCGAGGTTTCAGCCGATTCAGTTTCTGGTGAGAGCCCTCCTCCTGGCTTGCAGATGGCCACTTCCTCAGTGTCCTCACATGGCCTTCCCTCCGAGCGTGGACAGAAAGAGGGAGAACGAGCTCCCTGGTGTCTCTTCTCATGGGAAGGTTGACCCTATCAGGTCAGGGCCCCAGTCCTACGAACTCATTTAACTTTAATGAGCTCCTTAGAGGCTTCAGCTCCAAGTGCAGCCACATCAAGAGTCAGGGCACCAACGAGTGGAGTGGGGGGAAGGCAAACACTCAGTCCACACCACTGCCCAGTGACTCTTTGAGGTGCATGTAGAATTTACCAGTAAGGATATGGAAGCCTTGCCCCAGGTCACACACCCAGTAAGTGAACTCTCACCCTCCCCCAGGGCTCCAGCCTTAGAGGTCCACATTCAGGAGCAGGGTCCCTGCAGGCCACAGCACCTGGACACGGACCCACCGAGAACCCCTGAGGGGCTGAGGAGACACAGGGTAAAGGGGGCTCCGGTGGGATGGGGGCTTTCCAAGAAACCTCCCCTCATCTCAGACTTTCAGAAAGGTTGCACACGATACCAAAACAAATCCGTTTTGCTTACAGAACATATCTTTCACATATTCATGCAACAAACACTTAGGGAACACCTGCTAGGTCTCCAACACTCTGTTTGATGCCAACCATCCACATGAAAAAAGGAGACACGGTCCTCACTCTCGGGGGCTGCTCAGTGAAGTCGAGAGTCACAGCTGAACAGCCCGCCACCGTGCAGTGTGGGGGCTGGGGCCGGCTTTGGGGCTGTGCGGGGCCGGCACACAGAAGCTTTGCTTTTGCGATGACAGAGCCTAAATACCAATCTGAACGGTGGGGATAAACTGAATGGTCAACCCTGCTATGTGGCTGACTTGACCATAACAGAGTTGAAAATGCTGAGTCCTGCCTTCATCCCAAATGGCCTCAGTTCAATCCATTTTGCTGGACACTCATGACTGTCTACCAGGGGCAAAGCCCCATGCTAGGCAGTGGGCAAGCATTTGGGACCATATGGAAAAGGAAGGTCCTCCCAGCAGAAAAGTGACTCTAAAAGCAATGAAAAAGGTCTGTGCCTTGGGTTCTCCTTGATGGCTGAACTCTGAGAAGAAAACCAACCTCAAACCTCAGCCTTGACCTTGACTGGGCCTATTGAAGTTCACCAACCCCTCCTGCCCACTCAGCCTGAGCTGGAGAGGTAAGAGGAAAAGACAGAAGGTTTTATTATACCATTCAAGCTATGCCTGCCAAGTTCTCCCCACAACCACTTCAAAAAAAAAAAGATAGAATGAAATAGAATTGGAAAAATGGAACCCCCTACATCCCAGAAATATTACTTTCATGAGCTGTATGAATTATTTAACAGACAGCTGAAAAGACCAAACTCAGCAGAAGAATACAAAAAACCAGCTTGGTACAGACACCTTCCCCGAAGCCCATGACAATGAAATGTATTTTATGCCACAGATCAACATGCCAGAGAAGGAGGCTTCGGAGACAGGTGCCCACAGGGATCATTAGCCCCTTATCTCTCAACCCTTTGCCACCAGCATCCGGATCTCTGAGCCTGGGCAACCCAGGGGAGAGAAGCTGCAAAGTGTGTATATTGTAAGTGTTGGTTAAACAACCCCACCGTATTCTTATTTGCTGGAGGTTTTAGGGAGCAGATGTAGGACTGGCAGGGCTTGGAGCTGGCGATATTGTTCTAGCTCGCTCGGAGCCAACAGGGAAACAAAAAAAAAAAATCCAAACACACAAACACAAAAAGCTGCATTTGGTGTGTATGCGCCTGGGTGTGCGTGCCCACCTCTGTGCTGTCCACTCGGCCAAGGTTCCTTGGAGTCGAGCTGACCGATGCAACACCAGGCTTGGGATTGGGCCAAGAGAAACCCAACTTCTCCTAGGAACTGCACGAGGGTGTCTCTGCACGGCCCCTCGCTGCAAGGCTCCTCTCCTGCACCCGCAAGGGGGCAGGGCCGGCGACGCGCCCACCGCCTGGGCTTGGTGCTCTGGTTGCTAGAGGAAGGGCAAACAAATGGAGAACCAACCATAAAGGCGGCCAGCAGCAGTGAGGCAGTGCGGCAGCTGCCAGGCAATAACTTAGATAGTTACAGCTGCCATCACCTAGTTCATGCAAGCTTTTTAATATCTTTTGGCAGCTCTTGATGTCACAGCACAAAGGGAGAGTTGGCATTTCGCAGCACACTTTGTTTGACATAACTGTAGGCAGGACCCAGCTGATACCTTCAGTAACGGGGATGGGTTTGCTCTTAAGGTGCGTTTCAGCAGATCAGACAGTTTTTTTCTCCCCTCCTGCCACCCCACTGCTCCCGCTCAGGGCAGGCAACAACGCTACATCCCACAGCCGGGAACCGAACCAGATTAATGGGAGGGCTCAGGGGGTGCAACAGAAGGTTGGCCCCAGAAACACCCAGATAAAGCGGAGAGGAAAGCAATGCACAGAAGACATGGAGCAAAGACAGAAGGGGAAAAGGGAAAAGAAAAATAGACACTGTGCTCTACAGCCACCCCACGCCTTTCCAGGAGACTCCATTCTTGCTTTCCCTAGGCTCACAGAATTTTAAAGAAACCAGAGCACCACCATCTCGCTTCCTGCCTGTCACTCTTCAAAGTTATTCGCTGCTTGCTAACCCCCTTTCCACCTTCCCGGGAACCCCGTTTGCCCCAGTCCCTCCCTGCCCCGTGTGACTCTTCCGAGAGCCAATAGCTAAGAAAGCACTTCAGAGAATCACTGCCCAAGGTTGTCATGACGATTCACGGCGATCCCTCTCCAAAGCAGGCATTCTTCTCTGACAGATCCAAAAGCCTTGCTGGGACTCGGAGAAATAGTCTTCTCGAAGACCCCACGGCACAGATGGGCAAGAAGGGAACCTGCGGGCAGAGGAGGGGCCGGAGATGAGCACAGGAACACAAGGGGACGGAGGGGTTGGGAAGACACTGCCCAGGCTGAGCTGTGAGTGGCGGAGACATTTAGACACGAAGGGAGAATCACCACTTCTCTGGCCTTAGCACCCGTCATTCCGCCCCCCAGGGCATCCCTTTGTGCGCCCCTCCAAACAGTGGCTCTGGTTGCCCGCTGGGTGTCTGGGACTAAGCGCCAAAAGCCAGGCAAGAGAAGGAGGAGCCACAGCGATTATCAGGATGATGACGGGCTCCTGTGGGTTGGCGTCTTAGTTTTCTCGGGCTGCGGAAACCAAGTACCATACCCTGGGTGGCGGAGGCAGCAGAAATTTACTGTCTCACAGCCCCGACGCTGAAGTCCAAGACCCGGGTGTCAGCAGGATCGGTTCCTTCGGAGCGCGGTGGGGCAGAATCTGTTCCAGGCCCTCTCGCGGCTTCTGGTGTGTGCTGGGAATCTCTGGAGTTCCCCAGTGGGCACAGGCAAAACCCTGATCCCTGTCTTCCTCTTCACATGGCACTCTCCCATGTTTGTGTTCGTCTCTGTGTTCGAGTTTCCCCTTTTTATAAAGACATCGTTCATACTGGACTAGGGGCCCACCCTACTCCAATATGACCTCATCTTAACTCATGACGTCTGCAACAACCCCATTTCCAATAAGGTCCCTCGCTGAGGTGCCAAGGGTTAGGACTGGAGGGACACAATTCCAGCTGGGTACCTGTTATGTCCGTGTTGTATACTTTTAGGTATTATTTCTGACCTTTTAACAATCCTGCAAGGTAGACATTATCGTCCACATTTTACACAGAGCGAAGGTAGGACGCAGAAAGGTCAGGGGACTTTCCTGAAGTTAGACAATAGAGCCATCTGAATGGGATACCCCAACCTTTGCTGAGGCCCTGGGAGATGGCCATGGCCACACTTCTCCCTTAGGACCAATGATGGGTCCCCCCCCCCAGCCTTTACTGGGTGGGCCACCTGGTTCCCTCAGACTCTAACATAAATCACTGCCAAGCTACATTTTCTCCAGAGGTGGTGGTCTGTGCGTGCGGAGCTTCCTGTGCACGGGGGAGGTGAGGGCACAGGATGGAGCCTGGCTCTCTTACACACAGGCCGCCCCTGCTTGGCAAGAGTCACTCCCTTGGGCTTTAAAGGAGACAAAATATTCTGTACCTTATGATTATTCATTCGTTTAGTATTCAACTTCATTTATTATTTGTTAAGTAATGGTGCAGCAGTACATGCTACATAGTCGGGGGTCAGTAAACGTCAGCTTCCCGTTTCCTTTCCAACGTGCCTCCAAACTCTCCCCACCATCCCTGCTGTCTGCTCGGGGGACACAGCTCAGTGCTACACTGACCCAAGGCAAGGCACCAATGCAATGCAGCAGACAACTGCTTGGGGCCTGCCCATCACCTAAATATGCCAGTCACTGTTCCGCCAATTCACATTAATTAGTTCAATTAATCCTCCCAAGAGTCCCATAAGGAGGGCCCATTACTATCCCTGCTTTATCGATGAGGAAACTGAGACTAAAAATTTAGGAGACTTTCTATAACCCCTTGAACAAAGCCAGTGAAGGCAGAGGACTTGGTGATTACCTTACTGGCTCAAGTTTTCCGTGCTCCGAGGGAGCTGTGAGTTAGGAGAAGGCCACAGTGTGGCTGTCCTGTAGGAAATGCAGGGTTATCGTCTGGGGACAGCACACCTCAGTTAACCTCAGGCAGCAGCCCCTGGGTCAGCCAGAGAGAGGCCTGCGGAAGTGCTTATTTTATAGGAGGAGTTAAACAGGGCTCCTTCTCTCCTGTTTGTTCTTTGCTTACCGAACGCTTCTTCCCCAGATGGTGTAAAGGTACACATCAACGTCATTAAATTCTATCTTGTAGTAGAAAGTCCAAATAAATGGGATTTTCCTCTACATCCAAGATCTGTTCTCCAGCTTAGAGACACGACCTCACCGTAGAGGTCAGCATCATATTGAGGTACCGGCCTCCCTCCCTTCCTCCCAAATGAAACAAGAATATTTTTGTTTCCTATTGCCCTACCCCAATCAGAAATGTAGTATCTCTTGGCCCTCTTGCACTGCATGATTTCAGCAATTTCCAAAACAAAATTAAATACAGCCCTAGCTGGAGAAATGTTCCATCTCCTGGAGTCACAGCCTTTAGTATTATTATGCATTTATTATCATTCTAAACAAATAAGAGTGATAAAACATCAGTTGGAGCCACCCCAGGACAGAAGGAACTGGAATATCTAATAAAAACCATCATATTCCACAAATAGAAAGTGTTGTAAATGCAGAAAAACAATGGCAGAGGACATTCTGAACCTTCCCCCCAAAACAGAGATCACCTGAAATAACAGAACACCTCCAAATGTCCAGTCAGACCGCCATGAGAGGACAGGCTCAGGGAGCCCCGGTCAAAACCTCAGCAGGAAAAACCGTCAAGTGCCCAACACGACACCTGGCACACAGCACGACATCATCTTTAGCTTCCTTCCCTTTCCCGTGGCATTCAAGGGCGCCTCCTTCCAATAGTCTAAATTCTGCAGCTAAGGGTATCCTGTTCTGGAACTCTGCTCCCCACGAGCAAACATCCAGTGACCCCACATTCATGGAATCCCACTATCCCACCAAGGGCCTCGAGGGCTACATTTCAAACCGAGCATGTTTCTCAAGTGAACTTGGGAGGAGCCGCGGGGTGTGACAAGCCAGGCACATTCTGAGATTGCCATTCCCGGAGGAGAATGTGGCAGGCTAACTAACGGCTGGGCAACTTGGCCTGTTCCCCAAAGCAGGGTGGTTGTGACTTGCACAGAGGCTGAGGAGCCCACCTTTGCTCAGTGTCCCAGCTCATCCCCCTTCCTGGACCCCCCTGCACTGGCCAGCCCAGCCCCATGGGAGTGGAGCCTCACTCCTGAGATGCCTGACTCTAGGATTGCTGACCTCCCGGCTTACAAGGGGAAGGGTTTATTCTCAAATGGTTCACTTTACTGACACCTGTTCCCAGAAGGAGAGCAGGCAGGGTCAGGCAGACCCAAGGCCTCAGGGACCAGCCACGCTGTATTCCTGCCCACTGACCTCCACTCTGCTCAAGCCTCAACTCCCACCACCATTGCTGGCTTGGGGGAAGAGTAGAAAGGAACATGGAAGCCACGTAGGAGCTGAGATCCAGAACAGTCTGCATCACCTGTGAGATGAGGAGGGGGACGCTGGGACCAAATCCTATTTATTTTTATTCACAATAATGTAGGTAAGCCTTGCATAAACTCAGGAAAATTTCCTTCTAACATAGCATTACTGATTAGTATTAATAAATTTTGAATGGAAATAATCTAAATACCTAACTGGTGGAAATTGGCTAAGTAAATTCAAATAATTGAATACAATACAATAATTTAAAATGCTATGTACAAAAATTGTGAGGACTGAGGAAATGCGGGTGGTAATATTTTATTAAAAACAGAATTCATTTACATACAGTTTCATCACCACTGTGTAAATATAGAAAACATATATAGTACTAGATAATGTTTTGTCTGCCAGGGTCTCCTCTCCTCCCTACGTCCAGCTTTTCTGGGGACTTCACTCACTCACACACACACACACACACACACACACACACACGCTTGCACAGAAGAACCATTATGCACAGATGGCTGGCTCCTGGCCATAGCTGATTGGTCCAGGGTGGACATCTGACCCCAGCGAGGACAACCCTCTCCTTCCCCAGTAATTCTGGAACTGGAACTGAGGGGATCTGTCTCTCTGGTAGCAGAAACAATAAGACCGAGTGCCCAGGAGTTGCAGATGTGGGCTCACGTGTCCTGCCCTGGGGGACGGACCCCAGCAGTAACCCGCAGAGAGAAGAGGCCTGAGGATCAGGTGCTGTGAGGGAGGAACAAGTACAGAGAAAGAGGGTGCCTGACCCTGCTGCTCCCATTGTTCCTGAGGCCTGGCATGTTTCTGCCCTCGGAGTCCCTGAGACGAACAGTCCCAGATCCCTATAATCAAGCCTCCTTTTGGCCTCAAGCTGTTGGCACTGGATTTCTGTCATCTGTAACCAGAGGCACCCTAACCGATGCGTGCTCCCTCAAATACCCAATTACTTGTACGCCCCCCACATACCTCAAAAGGTTGTTGGGGGGGATCTGATAGCGACTGATTTCTTTCTGCTTTTCTGAACTTCCCAAATTTTCTGCTATGAACATTTTTTATAAAGATTTTATTTATTTATTTTTACAGAGAGGGGAAGGAGGGGAGAAAGAAGGAGAGAAACATCAGTGTATGGTTGCCCCTCACATGCCCCCAACTGGGGACCTGACCCCTCAACCCAGGCAAGTGCCCTAGACTGGGAATCGAACTGGCGACCCTCTGGTTCACAGGCTGGTGCTCTCTCCACTGAGCCACACCAGCCAGGGCTCTACTGAGAACATTTTATCCTCAGTGTCCACCTACAAATCCACCCCTCTAATTCATTTACACATGAACACCATCCTTTGCACAAGGTTAATGGAAAACGTTTTGTTAACAGAAAAAAACTATTTATTAAATATACACATTCTATGCCTAGTAGGAAGAATATTACAAGTAGTCTATATCTAATATAAAACCTTCCTATCAGACATAGAAACCAACACCCTGGAAAGTGACACTCCCCGCCCAGAGGCCTCTGGAGCTCTGCTGTGGGGCTGCCTCCACTGTCCCTGCCCCTGCCTTGCCCTGGCCTCCAAGTCATGCCTCCATTGCCACTGCCTGGGATCTCTACTGACCCATCATCATCCAAAGCGCAGGCATTTGCATGTCTGGCCAGAAAGGAAGGACAGGAAAGCCTCTCCCCTCTTCCCACACGGTGTGACCACTTCACTTCCCATGTTCCCCTAAACCACCGCCATTTGGGTCTCGCCTTCCTCCCCAGCAGAGCCTTCAAAAGCTCTCCCCATCGGAGGAAGCCCAGAGCAAACCCTCTTTTCTGACTGGGAATCAGAAAACTTGGCTAGCACACCCCCTAGTGGTGGCCTGATGAATCCCCCTCAGTTATTACAGGTTGCTCACCCTTGGGGTTTCTCAAAGTGTGTTCCATGGGACCCCCAGGGCTGCAGGAAAACAACGGAGAAAAGTATTTTATACCAGTTAGGTTTTTAAAAACTTGGGTAAACAAAAGCAATCGGTTTGCTTTACTAGTGGACTCCTCCAAGTCTTTAATACACTAACGGACATTACAAATCTCCACGGAAAGATTTTAGCATGCAGTGGACCCTGGGTTTATCTGGTCAGACTTTTGGGGAATAACAGGAATAGCTGCCATTTATTGAGCATGTGCTAACCATTCTAGTATTCCCATTTATAGACGGAGAAATGGATGCTCAGAGAGTCAAACAGCTTGCTAGAGTTTGGTTTCTATGACGCCAAAGTCCATGTTCTTATCCATTACAAGATCCTGGCTTCATATTTATTCCAGGACATTACTCTACAAATTCCACTTGCATAAATTATGGGATTCATGCAGATCCTTCTACTTGTTCTGCATGTCACTAGTCACATGGAACCACAGACCACTTCCCACGCCAAAGGAAGAGAGGCCCCCAAGAGGATGTGGAGGGCTCTCAGACTGCCCTTGGGGAGCTTTGGTTCCTATGGCAACAAACAGACAGTCAATATCTCAGTTCCACAAACACAATCCTTCTTGAAAAATCTCAGTCAAAGGACACCACGACAGGGACCCTAACAAATATTTCCCAGTGATATTATGGAAAACACACCACACCACTTTTTTCATCTCTTCTATAAAAGAAGCCTGATTTCATTTGAGTTTTACATACCTGTGGACCTGGTTTCATAGGAAATAGGGTATATTCCACATAATATATGGGCAGTTTTCATCTAGTATTACCAAAGTGGAGATGATAATACCCACCTCACATTTTGATGCCATAATACGTTAAAAGCTTAACTCTGATAGCATAGGTTGCTTTTTGGTTTTTAGATTTTTTTTTCTTTAGTTTCAAGTAGAAGAAGCCCAAAGATAACTCAGTGGCTCGCATAACTTAAAAGTCCAGGCTTCAGACACAGTTGGATCCAGGTGCTCAAATGAGACCATCATTCAACCTAAATGCATAGCACTTGTATTTTCAGAGAAAGGAAATGGAATACAGAGCTATAAATACGCCTTGGCCCCTTGTCCCACTGAGAAATACTGCAAATAACTACATGGGTGTTACGAGTTTGAGGATGGACCCCTCCCCCCCCACCCACAACCTTCCTCCAGCTACTCGTGTAGACACTGAACTTCCATCTGTAAAAACGGGCACGCTACTTCTCTGTTCCACTTCAGTGGGAAGCTGGAAGAACTTGTAAAGCTTTCAAAGGCTTTTTTCCTTGGAGGATTAAATACTGTGATTTTTTTTTTTTTTTTTTTTTTTTGCTATTAATGTTCAGGGAGATAGCACTTTACACGGGCAAAAAGGTTTTTCAAGTATTTATTTGTTTTACAGGTGGCTCATTTAAAACCCCATAATTAGCCTGGCAAAACATACACCTTCAACATTACAACCATAGTTTAAAGCCAATCGAGCCGCAGGGGAAGAGGGATATGTATTTTCCATTCTCATATTTAAATTCACATTGTGTGTGTGTGTGTATAAGACACATATAAGTGGCAAATAAGGAAACTTAAAAAGAGACAGATAGATAGATAGTCCCAGATTTTAAAACCACCCCCAAGGTAGAACAGGTGGCGAAAATACGATAAAACATGTTGCAAGGGACTCGTCATGAATTTTAAAAACAAAAACGCCTACAGACCGAATAAACTGCTCTGACACCCGTCTACATCTGAAGTTCCCAAACTATTTTAAATGACAGAGAAGAAGTTCCTAAGAGAGGGAGTCCCACGGAAAGGGTTTGAGGGTGCTGGCTGCGGAACTCACGGGGAACAGAGCTGGACTGGATGGGCAGGTGCCCAGGCACTCCTCCTGTCAGGACGGGCCCTCGGGGCCAGGCCACAAGCCCATGCATTGGGACCAAGGATTCTGTTGACAAAGGCCTCCAGGAGTCTCCTGCACCCACCTTCACACCTGGCCAGTGGTTTCTCAGTGGATCTGATGCAACATTGGGGTCATTGGATCAGCAGCCTATACTTGTTGACATCTACTTCCCGGTACCCAGCTAGAAGGCAGGCAGGAGGCCTTGGCCCAGGGGATGTGGGGATACAGGCAGATACCCCCTGTCTCTGCAGCACCCACCCTCACAGACCCCAACCACTCATTCATCACAACCTCCAGCCTGTCCTTCATTCTTGGGCAACAGTTTATGAATAGCTTCACCTCCACTGCCTGTGTCCACGACACAGAAATGGGGGAGCTGCGCAGAGGCTAGAGTCGGGGTGCACTCTGCAGTGAGGAGGGGGAAAGGGGTCTGGCCAAAACCAGAGGAAACAACAGCCCACCCTTTCTGGCTCCTGGTCCAGTGCTCTGTCTGCTAGAATAGGCTCATTAAGAGCATTCAGGGGTAAGAGTCAGGGGAGGGTTTTGCATTCTGGTCCCTCAACCCCAGGCTCCCAAGTTCAAAGGTCGGAAGAGGTTAGGCCAGGAGTGGGGCAGGAGGGTGGGGGTAGATTGCCGCAGCTAATGGAGAGCTGTGTCCCATTTCAGGGCCAGCAGCCACTGCTGGGCACTGGCAATTTGTGCTTATGAAGGAGTGTTATGTAGATACTCTCATTTTTTAAAGTGAATCCAGGGATCTGAATCTTTATCTGAAATAATTTCACCTGAATTTTAAATAGTGGTTTGGTTTAAAATAAGAATATTTGCTGAACCTAACAAACCCATCTGCAGACTGCCTCAGGCTACCAAGCACAAGTTCAAGATCTTTGCCTCATTCAAATATCCAATACCCACCCCCCCCACACCCCACCGAAGACTAAGATGTAATTCATTAAGAAGGGGCCCATCTAGAAATGCAGTGGGAGTCAGCAAACCTGAGTCTCAATCCGGCCCTGACTAGTGCTAGTGCATGACCTTGAACAAGTTGTTTAATCTCTCCGAACCTAGGTTTTGTCCTCTACTGAATGGGGCTAATAACACCTCTTTTGTCTCCTCAGCCCTCACAGGGCTCTGGCTCAGTAAGAGTGTGCCGTGTCCAATGCCATTCTATACCTCAAATATCACTTCCCTTCCAAACCTCCTTCTCACTTCTCATTCTGCGCCGTGATCACTTGTCACTCCACGAAACCAGAGTGCTCCTCATGAACTTACCCTTGACCATCTTTGTTCTCCCTAGCGTGTACGAGCACATAATAAGTGCTCGATAAATCTTACGGAATTAAGCGACAGACCGACCGGCTCTCTGAGCACTGATCATACGCCGGACACACTGCCAGGTGCTAAGGAAACCAATAAAGAAGCCAATACAGAAAATGCATCGTGGTTGAGGAGACGAGACACCGCCAAGGTCCACAGTGTGCTGGTGCCTGGGGTCCCGACCACCCCTAGAAGGGGTGAGAGAAAGACCTCTTTGCTTGTCTGTTTCACAGACTGTTTTAAGTTTTTCTTGGCCCTAGAGTTTAAGAAACTCGTCTCCTCACACAACTGCTGAGGGATAAGACCCTGGAGTACCCTCAACGTGCACACCTTAGTGAGAAGGGGCGATTTAGGGCACCTCCCTACCTGCTGGTCTGGAGGGTTACCTGGGCAGGTGCAAGCTGCATCACTGTTATATCACCTTGCTTATGAAGCCAGGAGAGCAGAGGCCCATCTATCAGCCACTTGCCCCCACCCAGGCCCTCCCTCCTCACCCCTGATTAAATGGCCGGCTCCCTGGGTCCACCAGGTAGCAAGCAAGTGCTAATTCTGTAATCTGGCTTGTCCTTGGAGGCCCACCCCATCCTGCTGGCTGCACCAGCTGCCTCAGGGAACACAAGTGAGAAGAGGTTTGGCAATTATCCAGTTAATTTGATCAGGGGAGACAGCCAAACAAATAATCCAGGCCAGAAATGTCCAGATCAGCTGTCTACATGGATCAAATTCCACGTCACTGACGCAGCGCAGGATCAGCCTCAGAGAGTGGGTTTGACTGAAAAGTACGTCCCAGACCCCCCCATCCCAGGTAGTACCAGCCTTGGGCAGAACTGTGAGTGTGGCCATATTTCTCTGTGACACCCCCTCCTTTCCTGTGGGTGCCTTTCCCACTCCCAGGCATCTCTGCCTCGCTCGGCCCACGGGGCCAGGGTCTTTGGCAACTGCTGGGGGCTGTGGCATTCTTGGGTCCATCCCCTCCTCTGGGTATTTGAAATTCATTAAGAAGAGACTTTCGATGTTGGAAACGCCCTCAAAATGAAAGGTACACAAGTGTAATGGTAAATGTCGGGAGCCCCACAAGCCAAGGTGCGGCAAGGTATGGAATAGGAGGCCTTGCTCATAACCTGTAACCCACAGCATCTTAGAGGTTGACTGCCCCTTACTTCCCTAAAACCCAGTCTTATCTGGCCACTCTCCCTGCCCAGAGGATAAAAACATACCAAGTCCTCAACATGACAGAAGAAAACTTCCATAATCGGCTCCCAGACTGCCAGTATCAACTAAGACTAAGTTCCACTCCATAAACAGAAAATCCCAAATATCAGAAGCTCAAAGATACGGGTTTAATCTCTAACAGAAATAAGTTTGGCCGCCCTACGGGAAGACAGCATCCTTAACTTTGTTTCTGCCGTGGGGGCGCCAGCCTTCTTTCCCGCTAAGGTATTGGTTCTGTAGCCCCTATAAAGAGCCAGCAAAGTTTCCTATTACAGCATTGTCAATAAACTTAGATCGCAGGCCTCGAGTCGGAGCGCACCTCCTAAGCAAAGCAGTATGTCTTCCCTTATCTGCCGTCTGCCTGGCCACCACTCCTTGCAGGGCTTTGCTAGTGGCGAGGAGACAGCAAACCAGCACTTTTCAAGTTTTTTCTGCCACTTCCCCTGGAGCAGGAGCCGCGGTCAGCTTGTGATTTGTTCTCCCAGTCAGAGCAGGCAGCGACGCCATCAAATGCTCTCCCGACACCTATCTAGGAGCCCCAGCTTTCCAGTTTCAGTGCCAAATATGTGCCTTCCCACCTCCGCCACTCAGTCAATAATGCGCCTTAGATTCTGTTTCAGCCACCTTCCAAGCGTCAAATTCTCTATCACTTAGGATGAGGTTTAGCTGCATACAGCAAGAGCTACAACACACAAGGATTTATTCTCTCATGTAAACGAAGTTCACAGTTAGTGGGTCTGGGGGCGCCCCAAAGTCGTCAGAGACAGACTCCTGCTGTCTTTCTGTTCCCACATCCCTATGGCAGGACACTCCTATCGTTAAGGTCTCTCGTGATGCATGATTGCTGGAAATCACATGATCAAGTATAACTGCAAGGGGTGCTGGGATACATGGTCTTTTACCTGAGGACATTGCTGTCATGAATTAAAAAATCAGGATTCTGTTACAAAGATGAAAGGAGAGAAGACGGGGCGGCAGGGAGGACACCACCAGCCTATGCCACAGTTTGTCATTTGCTTGCCTTTCGGGCTCCCCAACTATGGCTCGGCCCATCTTATTTAAATGTAGAGCTGCCAGTGCTTAGCACAGTGCTCCTCGCAGATTAAGGAATAAAAAACGTGCGTGGAATAATCACAGGAACCCAGACTGAAGAGGTTTTCCATTAGGACCTAACTTAGACCGAACCTCAAGGATAATTTCCATCTAATCACCGTGATCCTTTTTATTCTTTCTGAAGATGTTTTCTCTTCTCAGCGACCCTCTTTACCCCAGCTGCTAGGGTTCCAATCAAGTTCCTAGAGTGTCATTTAGAGCCACATGAGGCAACGTGGGGTCTAAAGACGACTGCCTGTCTGCAAACGGCAAATCAGCTCTGTCTCTAAGCACGGTATTCGGTTCAGCTTGGACTTCCTCCTCGCGATGTTTTTATTTGCATTCTAGCTGAAGCTCCCTGTCTTTTTGCAGACGAGTGAAAGCTGCGTAGCACTCACTCAGAGGCTATGTCTCTGACGGCCACAGAGCTCATGGTAGGCTGAGTGAAGACATGGTTGACATCACAGTCAGCATACTCATTAGAACACACTACCAGCCCTGGCCGGACAGCTCAGTTGGTTGGAGCATCATCCTGTGCACCAAAAGGTTGCCGGTTCGATCCCCAGTCAGGGCACGTACCTAGGTTGTGGGCTTGATTCCAGGTTGCAGCACATATGGGAGGTAACCAATCAACATTCTTTCTCTCTCTCTCTTTTTTTTTCTGTCTTTCTCTCTCTCTCTCCAGGCGAGGATTAAAAAAAAAAAAAACATATATAGTGACAATTCAAAAAGACTTTGACCTTATGTTAAAAAGAGCCAAATCATTAAATCTAGAACAAAGGAGATGATACTCCTACCCTGTGCTAGTCAGAACATGCATGGAATGTCATGTCCAACTGTGGGCATAACGATCGGGAGGAGCATTGAGGAAATGGGACTTGCATGGAGGAAAGTAACCTGAACAGTGAAAAGCTTCAAAACCATGTCATAGAAACAGCTCAAAGAACTAATGATGTTTTGGAGACCATGACCTCTATCTTCAAATAGTCAAAAAGCTGTCAAGTGAAAAAGGTGAATCTTACTGGAAAATGCCAAGGCATAGAACCAGAACCAGTTGGGTGGAAGATCTAGAAAGGCAGATTTGGGCTCAATATCAGCAGGAGATTTCTGACAACCAGAACTGTCTCTAAATGGAGCAGGCTACCTTGGAAGGTCTTGAACTCAGTGATTGGGGAGATTAAAACTCAGGCTGGATGGTTTCCTGCAGGTGCAGAGCAGGGTGGGCTCGAAGTTCAAACGACAGTTGGACTAAAACCTGGAAAAGGGTCATCACTATCATCTCTGTGACATCTGCTTCAAAGCGATGTCCTAACAGTCACACCTTCTATGGCTGCACAGTTTGGTGGCTGACCATTCACAGAGCAGATTGCAAACAGAAGATGCCATCCAGTGAAGTGTCCAAGTCAGGGCTCACCACAGGTCATCTGATCCCTAGCCCACCCCTCTGTGGGGAGAGGGTCACTATGAGAAACTTCCCCTCTTGATGAGAGCTTGACAAGCAGGAAGAGATGTGCCCAGAAGACAACTGGGTAGGAACACATGGGCTCCTGGTGGCTTGTTCAGTCTTCCCCAGGTGCTGGTCTCCCTCTAAAGAAACCCAACTGCAAGTTCATTGCCTACATTAGGGCCTGAGGCTCTAGACCAGTGTCAGCAAACTACAGCCAGTGGGCCACATATGGCCCACCACCTCTTTGTGTAAATAAAGTTTTATTGGAACACAGCCTCACATACTCATTAGGTATTGTCTATGGCTGTCTTCCCGCTCTAAAGGCAGAGCTCAGTAGTTGTGACAGAGGGCATATGACCTGAAAAGCCTAAAATATTTCCTGCATGATCCTTTGCAGAAAAACTTTGCCAGCCCCTGCTCTAGGATGTCAGTGTGGAGTAGAAACACCAGTTAATGTCCCCTGTTATATTGGACAACCAAAATAAGAAAAATCCTGCAGGACTGGGGAACCCCAATGAGGAAGCAATTTCCTAATGTACAAGAAAGAGCCCCAAGTCTTTGCTAGACCAAAAGTTTTTATCTTCTGTCTGTTGGGTTTTGATCTAGCCCTGCCCTGGGGACACCTATTATGACTATTTAAAACACATAGGATAAACCAGTTGTTCCACCACTGTGCCTATTTGTAATAAGCACAGACAATGCATTACAGCATAGTTATGGAAAAGAGCTGTGTGATTCTATGAACCAACATTAGGACCTAATTAGTCACTGAGCCCAAGCTGATAACAGCTTATCACACCTTTCAGTCCAAAGAAAGCTCAGGTGGAAGGGAGAGAGAGAGAAAGACAGGGAATAAATAGCTAATTATGATAAACTGGTTTCCTTGGTAACTCTGTTTATATCCACAATGATGTTGCCGCATTTTTAGTGATAAACACGAAGGTTTGATGTGGGATTATAGAACACATACTGTCTCAATGTTGGTTCAACTCTAGCAAAAGGGAAGCCAGATACAAATGTGAAATTTTGTGAGGCTAAGAAAATCAGAGGCGCTTTCTCTAACCCATACCCCAAACATCTACTGTTAGTTTATTCTGTGGATACCAAAGAGATCAAGAATATGGACTTCCAGCCAAGATGGAGGCGTAGGTAGACACGCTGTGTCTCCTCATACAACCAAAAGAAGAACAACAACAAATTTTAAAAACAAAAATCAACCAGAACTGACAGAAAATCAAACTGTATGGAAGTTCAACAAACAAGGAGTTAAAGAAGAAACATTCATCCAGACCAGTAGGAGGGGTGGAAACAGGTAGCCAGGCAGAGAAGACTCACAGCAAGGTGGCAGCTGGAGTACTGGGGTGGGCAAGGCTGTAGCTGGTGGACCCGGCAAGGTAGCAGATTGC
>VMDR010004668.1:0-57785 GCA_007922815.1 Macrotus californicus
CCAAATTGCTAATTATTGTTTCATCCCTAAGCACCACTCCCTCCCCAAGATCCTAGCCTACCCTTTCAGCTTGCCATGATTTAGATCTTACCTACATAAACTTTTAGGAAGAACCAAATAAAATTTAGAGCATGTTCTAAAAATTAGAGCATAAGATCCATCAGGGAAGAATGAAAAGAAAATGTCTCATTCACTGCTTTTCCCTAGAATCTGCCCAGTTTGGCACTTAACTAACAGGAACTTGAAAACAGTTATTATTCAATCTTTAAAAAGAAGGAGATCCTGCCATTTGCAACAACGTGAAGAAACGTGAAGCACATTCTGTTAAGTCAAATAAGCCAGACAAAGACAACTATTGCACAGTATCACTAATAGGTAGAATCTAAAAAAAGAAAAAAGAAGTCTAACCCATAAAAATAGAGTATAACAGTAGTTGCCAAGGACTGTGGGGGGGGAGGGGTTGGTAAAGGGTACAAACTGCCAGCTATAAGATGAATAAGGTCTATGTAAAACATGGTGACTATAATTAATAGTACTGTATTTCATAATTAAAATTTGTTGAGAGTAGAACTTGTGTTCTCACCAAATAAGTATTTGAGGTAATCGATATGTAAACTAACTTGATGGGAAACCTTCCACAATGTACATGTACATGAAATCAACATGTTGTACACTTTAAGAATATTAAAATTTTGTCAATCATACTTCAATAAAGCTGAAAAAATACTTGTTTACTGTCAATAAAGGAAGCTAGAAGAGGGGCCATATAATTTGTAATCACAAATGAGCTGGAGCAGATAAAGGCAAACAAAATGAAGTAAGGAAAGAAAATAAAAGGGGAGAAAATATTCAGCTTGGATCCTTCTCAGTTTTAGAATTCATTCTGACCTTTGAAGGTTCTGGGATTGTTGAACTTTTAACCTAAAGCTAGCTGTTGCCAGGGTTTCCCTATTTCCTCTATAAAACAAGCACATATGCAAACTGTCTTGCTTATACAGTGCTTTCTGCTTCATTACAGGTCATAGAAAGAATCAAAACAGGTTAAAGGATGCTTGGCCTCAACAATAAAACCAAACGTGAATCCATTCCCAAAAGAAAATGTTAGTAGATTATTATTAACAAAACCTAGATTTTTATTACTATTTTGTCCTAAAACACTTAGAGCTCACTTCTTACATTATTCCATTTGTTCACTTAAAAACATACAAGATCATATAATAGGTAACCTTTTATACCCTTTTTATGTTGGATGGGATTCCGATGCACGCTATACCAGGTTTCTTGCTTAGGATTACAGAGTCAATCGGAAGCAGAGTTGATACCAAAACCTGCTCAGCAGTCTTTCCTTTCCTACCCAGCATTTCAAATGATCAAAATCAAGATGATTTATATGGCCACAGAATTCAAGCTGGGATAGTAGTTGCCTAAGTTAGATGATGTGAGTCTCAACTCAGCTGAAATGCCTGACCTGTCCGCGCATTTGCAGGAAAACAGCGTATGTGAAATCACAGGCACTGTTTACATGGTGTCTGGGAAGCTGCTCTTCCTGAGCTAGATTCTTGTAATGCAGTATTATGCGCTTCTTGTCACGAGACAGTGAAGGTCTTTTTGCAGTACATTTTTCTGCATAAAGACAAGGCGTAAGGAAGGAGTGAGGGAGATAGTCAGTGCTCCTTTTTTGTGAAATGAATGACAGACAATAAAGGTCATGAGTAAACTAAAATAGGGTTCCAATATGAACCTTTATTAACTACTGTTAAGTTTTGCCTACCTGTCCATTCTGCTCATAAAATTCCTTCTGTCTTTTCAGTTCTCTTCTGAGACAACCTATTAAAGCACATTGGCTCTCAAAGTGCCAAAAGACCAGTATCAAAAGAACAGTAGAAAGTATAAACTTTATATATTTACTTTAATAAGCAGATGCTTCAAGAGAAAGACTTCAAAATAAATATATAAATAAGCACTTCTATAAATATATATTGGCACAGTATGGTACAGTCCATAAATAAGATTAAAAGTTAATTCATTTAAGCTCACAGAAGAAAAAAAATGATTAATTCCAATTGGGAGCTTGGTCTACAAGAGACATTGGTCACTATTTGTATCTAGACACATATAATGCAAATATTTTGGCAACCAACTGCAAAATGGTCTGTTTATATAGAATTTGCAATTTCCTTAATTAGGATTCTGGAAAGGTCAAATGGAAAATCCAAAATACACTACACTCTGTCTGCACTATTTGCTAAGCACTATGGTTTATGAAGCAAAGACACTCTTTGCCCTAAGAGTCTGGCTTATTTAGAATTAGCCAATCACTACTGGGACAGTCTGTGACCCATACTTGGTTTCAGGGAGTTTCCGCAGATTGATCGTTTTATGTTACTTGGATTTTCACTTCTTGATCCTCCTTCCCATGTATCAGGTTCTAGCTGATCCTCTGCATCAGGGGAATGAACATGGTCAGTAATAGACATTTAAAAATGTGTCTGGGAGTTTTCAATCTTCAGCTGGCTTTTCCTTCTTTACGTTTAATGAGAGATCTCGAGAAAGAACAGGCTGCAGGAGCTATGTGTAGACATACCCATGTGTCCTCGTTAGTATACCTCCCGCAGAGGGACTATCAATCATACTGTCTAAGGCTGTCCTTTATCTTCTAGTAACATGGCAGCAGGCACTACCCCGTGACTCCTCTGCTTTAAACATTAGCAGGAAACGTACCATCAGAAATACACACAATTGCTCACTTGAGACCACAAGGTCAAGTATGAGCAACCACTTGCCACTGAGGCAGACCTGTCAGCTTTAACCCTACCACCACATCACACAGCAAGCACAGGGTCCCCAAACTCCCTCACCACATGATCTTGAGGAAGTAAACTCCTGACAATAAGTCCCTTGTTTGTGAAAACTGGATTCGAAACCATCTACCTCACAAGGTTACTGTGTGTATTAAATATTAACAATGCAGGCAAAACTGACAGCAGTGTCCAGTACCAGGTCAAAGCGAAACAAATGGTACCTAAGTTTCTTACTAGCTTCATGACCTGGAGAAAGCAGAAATTTATCCCCTGAAGGAATGTCAGCTAACTCACAAGCTTATGTGATGTCTAAATACACACATATTATGTTATATATTAAAATGTAGTTTATTAAAATCCCCTAGTAAAATGTCTGGTTCTTGGATGGTGCTTAATCAATGTTATCCCAGTCTGAATCTACACCTTCAACATAGCTTGTACGGTTACAATAATGTGAAACTGATTAGCATGCTCTGAATCAGAATAAATTTAAGAGTATTCTTCATGATAGTAACACTTTAATGTTTTATTCCACTCTACTAAAGCAACATCTTTAGGAACTTGGGCAACTCTAGAAAATAAATACAGAATGAAACTGAATAAGGTTCTTGCCTACCTGGTCATATCAGATTTATTTAAGGGCCCTGGAAAACTTGAGCATACAAGTGCCTCTTGATAAAGTCAAATATTTATACTTTAAATTTCTGGATAAATAAACGGGCAAAATGGCTTTTTTTTGAAAGGATGACAAGGTGAGTGGGGAAAACTTTGAGAGGAGTAGCTCTTAGGGAAATACTTGCCAGTATTTCAGACTTTAATCTTAAAACAAAATTAACAGAAAAATTTCCTTCACTTTTCTTATTACTTTTTTTGCTTTCCAAGTTTTTTTTTTTTTTTCCCAAGTCTGATGCTTGAGATTTTCACTCTAACTAGGTAAGTTCAGGCTATGAGTCTCTTCACTCCATGGTCACTTTCCACATGCGTGCTCTGTACTGCACTGGAAGTTAAAGAGCTGACTGAGATGCTATCTGTGATTAAGCTGGATATATTTAGCCACTGTTTTCACAAAAACTCATATCCACTCATCCTTAAGAATGTGTAGAGACATTTTTCAGAGGCGTGTTGTTAAAATCTGTGTTTTATACAAACCTAATGCTAGAGAAATTCCAGGTCTGGTAATTATCCAAATTCATTGCTTCTCCTTTTTGCAGTCATGAAAGCATTATATAGAAACCACTAAAAGATAGGCTCGGACAGTAAAAGGAAACTAAAACAATGGCTCATTCAGATATCTCTGGTTTTCTTAAAAGACCACATTACCATGAATGATAGCATGTCAGCTGCACTGGTAAAGCATCCTTGCAAACACAGTCTGAGTAATGCTACACCAGAGGGCCTTGTACTTCCTGTTTAACCATTAGTCTATGACTTAAACCTACTTTATAATCTAAAGAGGGAATGACAATAAAAAAATTACACAGAGGAAGATCCAGGTCACAGAAGATAAGTTAGGATTATCTTTTATTTCCTAATTTTCTTTTAATGGGCTTTCTAATTATGAAATATATAATATGGGACCACAGGAGACATGGTCCAGCAGTTCTTTTTAATGGTTTTCACATCTTGGTGGATAGCATTTATTAAGATAATAAAAAAATTATATAGAAAGAAATGGTAATGAAATTCCACTCCAGTGACAACCATCTGAGAGCATCTGGAAGCCTCCTCCTGCTGTGAATAAAACAGAAGTACAGAAATGAGAGCCACGGCTACTTCCAGTCACTGGACTTGGCCTCTCAGTTTCACACCAGGAAAAAGGCCATCTTTTACACAGAGCTACTACAGACAGTGGTGCACTCAGTGCCTGAGAAAAGCTTTATTCATCTTACTCAGTCATCCATTATTAAGCATGTTCTCCCTGGCCTGGAACAGTCAACAATGAATCAATAAAATATATCCCGTCTGTTAACAATAAAGCTTAGTGTCTATCACCTTCAGGCAACTTTTTCTTGCTTTTCTAATTTGTTTATTATTTTTACCAAGGTTTCTTTCCCTCCAGATACAAAACCAACACCTGGTCAGAATATTTATTTCAACCCTTTCCAAAATATTAACATGCCCTTGAGTGTATAGTCACTGTGACCTTGGCACATTAGGAAGATGAACACAGATACTAGAATAGAATTTATTTCTAAAGTCTGGGTCAATTGAAAATTCGACCGAGTTCATTCTAAAAGTAATAAATGCGATTAAAAAACACTATTAAAATTTGTATAATAACCAATATGTGTAGATACGTGGGGGCTGTGGTCTGTATTCTACCTCACTGAAAGTGGCAGAATGCTTAAAAAGCAATGAAACAGATCTTCAGCAAATTTTTGTTGATGGCAGAAGGGGAAGGAGAAAGGGTAGGGGAAAGGAAAAAAGAAAGTCCATGACCTATTCCCTATTTACAAAATTCTGACATTTATGTTTTTGAGTGAATTAGATGTCACTTAGAAGAACTGAACATCTCACCTCTAGGACTTTAAGTTCTTCTTCTACATGACTATGTGTGGTGTACGTATGTTTGCTAATACTCGTGTGGTCTTGAGGTTCAGTGGAATAGTATTAAGTTTTCTCACTATGATGCACTGAATGCCTTAAGATATTTTCTTTAAGTATGATTTGAACATTTCACATTTATCTACAACAGCTTATTGGTTGTTAGTTTTTTTTCATAGGCTTCTGGTAGAAGCCTAATTAGTATCTTTCTCTAGGAAAATTTCAGGGAAAATAAAATATTTGAATCCCTTTCAATGAATACAACCGATTGGGGCATCTTTTGTGGGACAATGAGAAGTGATAGGGGACAGGGATAAACAAATTTTTCTGCAGTGTTTTTTTGGTGCCAAACAATTTTACATATGGTATTCCATTTAATCCTTATGGGAAACTCTATGAGAAAGTGCACTTACTCACTCAGCTCACAGATTATTAAAAAAGAGATGAGGTAATGCCCTAGTCCAGGGTCACCCAGCTAGTTACAGCTGAAATTCAAACTCAGTTTCTTTTACTCCAAAGGACATATTGTTTATACTTTCTCACACTAGCGATTTTCCAAATTGGGATGTTGGTGATGAAATGAGATTTTGTGACTTGTCCTTCAATTAGATATTTTCAGTTTTCACTTTTGGCTTTTGAACTTTACCATTTTTTAAAAGATTTTTATCTATTTATTTATTTACTTATTTACTTATAGAGATGGGAATAGAGGGAGAAAGAGAGAGAGAGAAACATCAGTTGGTTGCCTTAAACCCCCAACTCAGGCATGTGCCCTGGCCAGGAATTGAACAGACAACCTTTCGTTTTGCAAGATGATGCCCAATCAACTGAGCCACACTGGTCAGGGCTTAATCACCTTCTTTCTTATACATGTCTGCTATGAAACCATCAAGAAAAAGTAGATAGTACAAAACATCTATTGGCTGTACATTAATAGTTATCCCATTTCTAAGCAAAGGAAATATTAGCACAAAAAACATGTATCCACCTGACTGATAGGTCAAACTTCATGGCCAATTTTCTTTTTAGCACTTGCAATTGAACTTCCTTAGTTCTTCAGTAAATGAGAACCTAGGTATACAACCTAGGTTACTGAGCAATAGATGGGGTGAGAAGAAGGGAGACAAAGGTGTATTAAGAAAAGGAAACTCACATGGATCTAGAGCAGGGGCTGGTCAGGGCTGCACAACAGGAAGTGAGCTTGAATATAATGCATTGAATCATCCTGAAACCATCCCCACCCCCCACAGGAAACCAGACCTAGTGCCAAAAAGGCTGGGGACCGCTGATCCAGAGGGTATTATGCTAAGTGAAATAAGTCAGGCAGAGAAAAACAAATATGCATGGTCTCACCTATATGTGGAACCTAAAAATAAATGAGCAAACAAAACAAAAACTGACTCATAGTAACAGAGACCAAAGGGATAGTTATATGATGGGAGGGGTGGGGGGATGGGTGAAACAGTCAAAAGGGAAAGGGAAATATAGTCAATTGTGATACACTTACAAAGTGACAAATGATTACCCGAACTAGTGGGGTGATCACATTGTAAGGTATAAAAAATGTCAAATCAGTACATTGTAACCCTGAAACTACTATAACCAGTGTAAGATTGTATACCAACTATACTTAAATTAAAAGAAAAAGAAAACTCAGGAAGTGATGAAGTTTTAGGGAAGCAAGTAAGAACAAGAAAGATCGCACACACAAAAATCACAATATTATTGTGGCTGAGAATAGTTTTCTTAGTGATTAAATGACTCCTATTTTCTTTCCTGTAAAATCATGTCTCTGTTTGCAGGATCACGACCACATCTGTGCAGTTGCTGGTTCATTGTAACATGTTGCCCCTGTGCTGAGAAACAGGTCATCCGCCAGTTTAAATATTATTGACTCATTGATTGAATTCTTCTACTAGGAGTGCATGTTGTGATGAAAGATCAGTCTTTTGTTGTTTTTAGAATGCTTACTCTAGCTGCATATGCAGCCGCATTATTCTCTCACCGTCATTTTCCAGTGTGCTATCATGAAGTACTAAATTTATGGTGGATTTTTGCAGTTTGCTATAAAAACATATTAAGGTTATTGGAGAAATACATATTCATTCATCTTAAGGGGTTTTGTAAAACATGGACTGTCATGAAAATGCAAATAATCATTTGCCTTTTTCCAAACCAGAATCAGATTCCTCCTCCATAGGTTTATGTAATCCTTGCATTCATGGACGTATCTGTCACGAGTGCCACTCATCTGGATGACTCTAAAAGTACACAGTGCAAGCAGGAGTCTTATTGCAGAATGGGCCAACTGCCCCAGAATGTTTGCTCAGAGTGGAGAATGATGAAAACTGGTTCATTTGTTCTATTGTTCATACTTAAAAGACACTCATGAGCCTTAAATCTTAAGGAATAAAAACAGTAATAATAATGTCAGTTAACACTTAATTATTTATTACACATTAGACACTGTCCTAAGTACTTTCTCTATAATATATCATTGTTTCCCCTTCAAAACAATTCTATAAGGTAGGTACTACTTTTAACCCCATTCTATAGATTACCTGGCAAGGCTAAGATACCTGGGGAAAGGGAACTCGCCCAAAGTCCACACTGGGCGTTAATAAGCTAAGACGGGGATACTAGATTTTCTGACATCAAAGCCCTGGAGCACTGCTTTACTGATACCAACTAGAGGTAGGAGGAATGGTCAGTTAATCCAAGACAACTAGCTATTTAGGACTGACTTATACAACCTGGGGGAAACATATCAAAGGAAAAGCTGTCACCACTTCAGCCAGAGCTTTCCATACCAAACGTCAAATCCGTTCAACCCTCAATATCACTTTTTCAAGAAAACAAAGGTCCTTCTTAGAAGGAATATTACAGGTAAAATCCCTTTATATTTTATATAATGAAAACATATTTAGATATGTCTTCCTGGCTTTCATTTTACCTTCTCTGCCAGCATCCAATTAAAACAATGGATGCAAGTTTCCATTAGCCTCAGGTAGGTCCAAGATTGACAGTAGGTAGATTTTTTTTGAGACAGGTGTGCTGACAAAGCCCTCATCTGTTTTTATGAACACCTCAAAGCTCAGAACAGCTGAGTGGTGCTTTTGTCCTTTAGAAAAAAATTGTGTTCACTCAGACTTGTCTATGAAGTCAGCTTACAGACTTTTCCATAAATACATAAATCTGTATATATAGATAGAAATAAATAAATGAAAAGAACAGTTCAAAATTCTACAATTAAATACAGTAAGTTTCCACCTAACATTGTCAACAGGCTATGACTTTAGGCAAAATGATGTAAAACAAAACTAATTTTGCCCATGGGCTGATCATAAACAAGAGTTAATTTCCTGTAGGACCTTATTAATGTTGTAACAAACTGGCATTGAATGAAACCATGCTATTTAAGAACCTGCTGTATGTCTGTGATCCAATATTTTGAACATGCCCAGTCTGGACTTGCCCTGAAAGTCCAGAATGGAGGATTACTAGGGGTTTTATCCCCTTCTCTCCTGGAAGAGCTCTACACAGTTGTGTAGTAGTAACATCTGTGTTCCTCTGTGGGGCATATTTAATTGATTCTAATAAAAATGTCTATCATGTATTAAGTGCCTATTTTTTCCAAGCAGTTTTAAGTTCTGAAATTATTTCAAATCAGTATACATCTTAAAAGTAATAGGCCTTTATAACTAGATGTCATTTGTGTTCTCCTGAATTTGCATATTTCCACTTTGTACTCTCTCTGCTTTGCTTTTAAGCATGGGTTTTTCTTTAGTGTGTGTTGATTTTCCTTAAACAAGAAAAAAAGTCCATGAGTGCAAAGCAAAATGATGCCCCATCTTTTCATCAGTGGTACCACCGACAGGCCAATTTGTAGGGAGACACTGTTCTCCTCTCACCGCTCAAGATAGTATCTGATGAAGATGCACAACTCAAACATCTGGGAGTGGTCTGGCAGGGCCTGTCGCATGCATCAATATTCTTCGTAGCATTTTGTCTCATTTTTAAATTTGCATGCATTTTGTGTTCTAGTCTATAATGCAATCATTTGTTTTACTATAAATATTACGAGGTTTTCCCTCAGACTCTCTAAGTAAATGTTGCATGACCGTGCCCCGCATTCATGCCCAGCTTTATGCAGCCCTCAAAACCCTGCTGCACTTCTGGTGCTATAATCCAAAGAGCGTGAATTGTGTATTAATTTTCACATTAAGGGGCATCAACCTGAAGCTAATTGAGTAACTTGGGATCACTAGCACTATTACCACTTAATTGCCTATAACAGATGTAAAGCAACTTTCTTCAAAGTGGATCCTTTTCTCAAATGCCTTCCATATTATGAAATGATGATGAATTACTGCAAGAAAAATTTCCAAAGACCAGGCTGAACACGTTTTTGTGGAAAAGTGCTCAGGTTTGGCAAGATGGATATTGAAGTGCTAAAGTGTATAGAATCATATTCCTTACCCAGAAGTTAATTTCACTTTTATGTTTTTCTTGATTCTAGAGTATAAATCTTCTCTGAGAACATAACATTCCTTCTTTCTTTTGTTTCTTCCTTTCCTTTCTTACTTATGTTGTCTAACAGAGATGAATGTTAAGGCACTACTTTATCACCAGGTGACTCCAGCCTAAATTTATTTTTAATTTCATGCTTCAAATTATACGAAGTGAATGAGTATTTTCTTTGTTTCTCTTATAGACTTAAAATAATCTATTCAGGGTTTACTTAAAGGAAGAGATTCCTGTAGCAATAAAGAAGCAGTGAAATACAGGATAGAATTTCAAAGGACTGGGTTTATCTGGTCCTCACATCTGTTAATATACAATATATACTGGTTTTCTCACCTATCAGATAAGATCACTAATAACAGACACAGAATTTCCCTGCAACTATGGCAGTTTGAGTTAATTTTAAGTATTGAGCTAGTTATGTTCATATTCCAGAGCTCCTGGTCTCACTTCCTGATTGAATCACATGACTAAGATACCTCAGCCAATGAGACTTCAAATTGAGCCACAGAGTTCCTCAGAGAAAATAAAACAGAACCCCTTCCTGAAGACCATGACCCCATGCTGAAAGTGTGCATGCACGAAGCTCACACCCTCCTCCAAACACAGAGCAAGCACAGACACTAAACATGGCGTCCTTACCTGGACTGGGTGGCATACAGACACAGGAAAAGAGAGTGTTGTAGTCCACTTTGAAGTCAGAGTTGATGGGGTAGTAATGGGCAAGCTTGATCATCTTCTTGAAAGCATCATAGATAAAGATGAAGCTAATCAGAGAAGAGAAGCCCTCTTCAGTGAAGCGAGTGAAGTACTGAACCAAGAAGCTGGCATCGGTGGCTACCAAAACAAGACACAGGAAGGCTGACCACAGGCCAATCCAAAGGCGAAACTCCAAATAGTCAAAATTATGGTCCCTGAAAAGAAGAAAGAAAGATGACACTCCTCCTCCCATGACCACAAAGAGTAATGTAAAACTACCCAATGTATTTTAGCAGAAAGGCTGCTAAAAATAAAAGACCACTTTGAGCCACTAGATAAAAGCTCATTCTTGACTTTTTTCCAGAAAATATTAAGTTTCAAGATTTAGTCTAGTAATGTTAATGTGCTACCATAAAGAAAATATTCCAGTTTGAGAAAAGCACATCAAAAGCAGCCATCCCATTTGTATGTGAATAATTCATTAATTTTCCCACTCAAAAAATGTTTTCCCTGCCTTCATGGAGTTTATAAAGCAAACAACTTGAAAACCTAACACCAGAACCCAGTACGTGTTCAGTAAATGTTTGTGAGCTCTGCTAGTTAATGAAGACACTAAGATAAACATGCTCTCTGTTCTCGAGTCTTCACAGTCTGCAGAGAAAGACAAACTGGCAAGTATTATGTCACCGTAAGATACTAAGTGATTTCTAAAAGTCCACACAGTGTCACAGAAGAGGGAGAATTAGTTCATTCTGGCCTGGGAGACTGATGAAGCTGCAGGAAAAAAGCTCAGGGTATTTCAGTAGAAACTTTCTGGGAAGGCCAGGGAGGGTCAGGCCAGGAGAAGTAGAAAGAGTTCTTGAGACCATGTGTAACGCTCACTCTGGCCACCAACGTGAGGAGATGAGATGAGAATCATGGACAGTGGTCTGATCAGGAGAGGTGGTCTTGCTGTGCTACAACCAGATGTGACCACTTCTCGACACTTACCTATCAACACGACACCCTTCTTAAGTCGTGTGTGAAACAGCATCTTCGTACTGGCCGCCTCCAACTAAAGAAGCCATGTTTTTCAATGCCTTTCTGTTTCTTACAAGTGAATAGTTCAAGATTCTCATTTAGAAAAAGAGGGGCCAAGTATTGACATTTTACCATTTCATACTGATTCATTTAAAATTGTGTGGTGTTTTACAATGTTTTTTTCTCATAACTTTTTTGTGACAAAAAGCAGTTAAGAGTCATCACAGTTCTTGTATGAGAAAAAAGAAAGAAATCAGTGATCATACATGCTTGTAGCTCTAAATCCTTGTTTTTAGACAATAGGTTACTAATAACTGTTAGTAATGTATTTTAACACTTTCCCAAAGGTATCAGATCAACAGCTTCACTATCAACAACCCAGTCTGGGCTGACAATTCATTGTCTACTTATTATAAGAATCTCTTAACTGATATGATATCCTTACTCATGCCCATGCTTATCCTATTTAAAGCCATTTTTCACACAACAGCCAAAATGATCTTTTTAAATGTAGATCAAATATCTCAAAGACCTTTTGATAGCTTCCCACTGCTCCCGGAATCAAATTCAAACTTCTGCCTAGCACAGTGCCTGGCACTTAGCAGGTGTCCAATGAAGAGTTGCTGGATGGATTAATGTATGGCTGTGACCCAGAACTTGACCAAGACAGTTCCTGACATTGACCTATGAGCTACCACATGTAATCAGAATATAACTGACTGAAAAATTCTATAGAATATTAGATTTAATAGTTCCTTAGATAATGTGATGATTAATTTTATGTGTTAATTTGGCTGGGTTATGCAGTGCCCAGATATGTGGTCAAATATCACTCTGAATGCTTCTGTAAGGGTGTTTTTGGATGAGATTAACATTGAATTCGGTAGATTTTGAGCAAAGCACAATGCATTCCACAATGTGGTGGGCTTCATCCAATCAGTTGAAAGCCTGAGTAGAACAGAAATACCTGCCTTCCCAAAGCCAGAGAGAATTCTTCAGCAGACTGCTTTTGGATTTCATCCATATCATGGGCTCCTCCTCCTTCTGCAGCAGACAACCCTCACACTTGAACTAGAACATTAGTTCTCCTGGGTCTCCAGTCTGCTGGCTCACCCGGCAGATTTTAGACTTGCCAGCTGCTATAATCTTACGATCTAACTCCGTATGATAAGTCTCTTTATATAGGTACACACATATTGTATTGGTTCTGTTTTGCTGGAGAACCCTGATTAATACAGGCACCAACCAGTCAAGTATGCCCCATCCTCTAGATGAGGACAGCAAGGCCAATGGGAGTTTAGTCACCTGTCCAATGCCAAGGTCTGACTGGCAGAGCTGGGCCAGAAAACAAATCTCTGTATTCTCGTTCTGGTCCTTTAAAAAATTACACCATGGTTCCCTATCCTATTTGCGCGTAGCGCCTAATAGGGTGGGCCTTAAAGTCATTTCCACCCCCTCACCAAATGCCACAGCTTGGCTTGCATTACCAAAGCAGAAGATTAACACTGGAGTAGAGAGCTATGGTCTACGGTTTCCTGCAGTCCTACTGCAGACAGCCTTTGCGGTCCTTTCCAGGTTCCTTCACATCTGAAATGCCACTGCCTACCCGTAGGCACTGTCTACTCCTCGTCTTTGTGCATTAAGTAGACTGCAGAGAAAGCTGAGCTCCAGGAACCGGAGGTAACTGACATTGCCTCACAAGGGCCAGCGTCAGGGTCAGAACTAGGAAACAGTATAATTACACTTGAGCCAACAGGCTTTCTAATTAAAATAAAATAAGCTTTAACCAAGGATCAGCTTTGCTTCCTAACAAGACGAAAGAACAATCTTAATTTGTTCCAAGAATGCTAACAGTTGTTAACAGAATTGATGTTTCCAGGACAGGCTGACATACAAATCATTAACCAGCTAATGATTAGGAACATTAACAGTTTGAGTCAAAGGGGAAAAAAATGCACACATAAACTTAAATCTTAAGACCTAAGTAATATACCAAACTAGCTGCTCTAAAATACTTAAATACTCCCAGAGTAGCTCTAAAAGAATAACCCAAATAAAAATCACTAACACCAATGGCATTTCACTATGAAAGTGATATGTTTATAGCACTAAGGAGAAAGAGAGAGATGAGAAACTTTTTAAAACAAGTTGATCAATAGTAATGACAATAAAATGACAATATTACGTCCAGTCCCTTTGGTGCCAAGTTTCAATAGCAATTAAGTTATAAAAAGTAACAGGAAATTACAGTAAGAGACCAAAAAACTGTGGTGAATTGGAAGGAGAAAATGGGTTTGTATCCTTATGGCACCATCCAGTGTTCGTAGCCATGTTGAGTTGGTCTCTGAGCAGCATAAAACCAAGGATACGAACAAACTGAAAAACTCCTCTTGAAACATGTTCAGCTACTAACAAATATATATTCCTTAAGTTAAATGAATAAATACAGCAATATAATAGAAGAACATCATTCTAAGATTTCTAATTGTTCAAAGAATATAAGAAAGAAATTATTGAATGGTCAATATCAATTATACAGGCTAAAATCCAACTTTTATTATGAAGCTTCTACATGGCTTAGAACACATGTTTTAAAAACGTCTTTCAGATTCCCCACTAAAGAGAACCTAATGTAACTATCTGTTATTGGGATGCAATGTATACAAACAGTGTGAGAGACTGCAGAATCGGGGAAACGATTGTAAGCTCTTTCCTTCATTCTATCACTACTTTAAAAGGTCACAGCACATCATTCATATTTTTATGGTTCTCCAGTTTACAGGGCAAATACTACAACCTGTATCCCATGTCAGAAAATCTGTGGATTACGTGGAGCTACTGTTTGAGTCCACTGAACGTGCAAAACAAGAATGCACCTATTTCTAACAAATCATTAAGTATGTTGAGGAAAGTCTGGGCAAGATAGAGTAAAACAGTGTCTTTACTGGAGGGCTTCTAAGATCCCTTAGTAATCTAAAGTATGAAGTAAATTACCAAGAGGGAGATACAATATACAGCATTTCCCAGACTTACTGAGATCACAGAAGCCTTTCTTGGTAGAGCATCTAAGAGACTACTAATTGATGAAACACACTTTGGGAATTAGTGGTCTACACAAATACTCTGCATCCAGACAAAATATCAGCCCTGTTGTCATAACATTTAAGAAAATGATACAGCATTGCGAACATAATAATAAAGTTTGCCACAAGAAGAAACATTTAAGAAACCCTGCTTGAAATCCATCACTGAGTTACAATGTTTCTTGTTGCTTTACAACTGTTTTCAAATAAATGGCTCGGAACTATGTTTATGTTACCAACTATGATGAAACAGAAGGGAAAGTGAGAAACCAACTTTCTTACTAAAAGGAAATAATCGCTCTCCTACAATTATCTAAAGTAAACTAAGATGCAAACATTTTCTGTAGATTAAGGCTCTAATCACATTGCATCCAATAAATCTTTCTGCAAAGGTTGTGCGTGTTTGTTCCTGTTTATAGTACATGCTTGTTTAATCTTTCCACAAAGACTTTCTTGTCTCTCACAACGCTTTCTTAAACATATAAAAATTGTTTGACTCTTCTATAAACTGACATGAACAGAATTCTTTCCAATGTCCTTCTGAGAATTAGAAGGAAGAAAGGATGTGTGGTACGTAACTAGCAACAAAAAGCTCACGTCATTTAAAAATTAGAACTTTCAATTCTCAGAAGACCCTCACTGATGTTCTCAAGCCAGTTTTCAAAACACTAGTTTGAAATCCTCATTCCTTCTTGTACCGTGTGATCATTTCTGATGGCACAGTTTCAAGGGCTTGCTACAAATGAGGTATTACGTAGGCAATGACATTTCTAACATGAAAATCCTAAAAATGTATAATAATGTAAGAATATGGGAATTCCAACAAGGAGTACTGCAAGTTTTAAGAAATTCTGCAACCCGTTTAAGGATTGAGATCTGCCGGTAAAGGCAATTCTCTCTTAGAGGTATTAAGTTCATTAGAAAGAGGCCAGAATACCCAATTTTATTTCAAATCCATTTGTGTGCTAATGTGGCCACTTGGATAATTCACTTAACTCGATTTTCTCCTTCTTACAACAATCCATCAATTTCGAAAAGAAAATATGAATATCATAATTGTCATGCCCATTAGTTGTGTCCAGTGATTCTGTAAGAGGCAGAGGTGCTGAAGTCAGAAAGCAGGGACCCCTCTCCCAGCCCTGTCGATGACTGGGGGTGTAACCTTCGGCAGACTATTCCCCCACGCCACACCAGCTTTCTCATCTATGAAACAGGATCAGCCCTACCTCACAGGACTGCTGCAAGAACTAAATAAAGAGTCCCTATTGATTATTCTACGTAACACACATAGAATAATACTTGGTACGTGGTCAGCACTCAGCAAGCGTTAAATTTTACTGGGCTGAGTCTTACAATGTGTCTTTTAGTTAAAAACACTGTGAACGAGGTTGGGGCGGTGGCCCACAGGAGCACCCAGTCTCTTTCATGAATGAGCCATGTGACCTTGAACAAGGCATTTCATTTCTCTGGAGTGTCAGTCAGAATCATGGCAGGAAATAGAAGACATTCTCAAAAGGGTCTGAAAAACAATAAACAGGCTGTTTCCAGGGCTGTGAGTAACAACAGAGGATGACAAGGCACTCAGGGACAAGCCACATCAGGAGGTCATTCCTACCTCCTGGCTTGAAAAGGCCAAGCAAGGAACAGAGTCCCTAGAGCCTGGTGAGGGCTAAGCTGGGTGGAGGAGCCAACGCCTTACAGGGGCTACACCAGGAACAAGCCACCCCCAGGCTGCGGGGCTAAAGCAGAGCCGGTGAGGGGAGGCGGACATGCATCCTGACCTCTCTTCACCCCTGTCCTATTGGTGCTCCACACTCTACCAAACCCCACAGGAAGCTAGAGGGGAAAGGAGCCCAAGGGCTGTATTCCACAGAGGTCAGCCCCCTGGGGCACAAAGCTGGACAGTAATGGGCAGAGAATCAAGGTGGAGGTGAGCAGATAATGACACAGGGGCCTCCGTTCAATCAAACGTAAAGTGACTGCTGGACTACCTCAGGGTCTCAGGGTCTTTCAACCTCCAAATCTTACAGTGCCTGAATTCTGATCTACTGAATTACTATTTTGTGCTCTATCTAGACTATGAATGTGCTACAGTTAAACAATCTTAATTTATAATTAGATATGTATATACATACTTGCTGAAATTAAAGAGAAGCCTCTCAAAAACTAGAACAGGTCCTGTGCTGCTCAAAATAGTGAGTGGTTGACCAGCAAAGAGGCAAAAGACGGCTCCAGAGACAGCTGTGCCCAGGAAGCTCTCCAACACGCCCTAAGTAGGAGAGAAAATACAGGTGTTAAAAGAAACCTGTCTTGTTTTCTTCTCATGGGTGATGTCACAAGGTAGATTAAGCCACAAGAATATGCCATCATGAGGTCCAGAGCAAACATATCAAACAGATACGAACAATAGATTCTTACTGATGTGAGCATTACCGTTTACTTCATCACACACGCTGTATAGTCATTCCCCCTACCCAACCGGCTGAATGGCTCCCAAGAACTACAGTGACTGAAATGACTGGTGGTTGGCTACAGACAGTGAAAGAAGACTCTGGTCCATTCTGAACATCTTAATGGAAGTGTCTGTGTATAAAACCACAATATGTAATCCCAGCAGTGGGTGGCCATGGTTTAGAGCTCCGGATGGTGCTTTCCTCTTCGTGGTCACCTGGAGTTTGTTTTAGCCTGACCTCACCTTGTGCACAGCAGGTACTTAGAAGTAGCTATATTTTAGGCACAAAAGCTATTTTTTAAAGGAAAGCTTTTCAAGCGGAAAGAGGAGCAAAGGGGTCACAAAAAGTGATTTGCCTTCCATCCTGCAATCTCTAGGACATCAATTCCAAAAAAAACTTGTATTACATATGCATTGTCCAATGTGAACTTATGCAGGAGCTTGCATTTACTCTATTTTAGAGGAAATAAGTGTGCAGGGACGTTAGCAGCTAAACTTTTGTGGCCACATCTTCCTGTCGTTATAGCTCTAGAAATCAACCCATTGTTTTCCCTTCAGCAAAACAAGAACAAAGAAAAATGAGCACAGAGCATCACCAACTTACAAAATTATGCCAACTTTCTTAATCACATCATTTGGGACCAATGCCTCCCACGATGGCAAACTAGCCTGTTTCCTCTATTTTCATTGCAAATTTCAGTTAGAGAAGTACATGTTTATTTGCACAAAGGTCCTTTTGTAAATTTAATATACGATTGATATTTGGTCACTGTTGCAGGATCAAAATACAGCACAGCCTGGGTGTGAAAGGGAGCATGAAAGAAGAAAGGAAGAGTGTGGGATTAAGAATGTCTGCTTGATTTGACACCGCTACTAATGCCTGTGAGGGCAGGGTCTCCTAGTGTCACCATATTCTCCTCCCCCCTCATGTTAAACTCCCTACCTCCACGTGCTGCACAGGTACTTGGGCGGCACTAACGGAATCCAAGAAGAAATGCCCAAATCACACCGCAAGTTCCACTTATCAAAGGTCAATAGCCACCATTGCTCATTCGGAAAAGATAACAATTACTTTCTTCCAGAAAATGGCTTTGATTTATGGATACCATGTGAGAGTTAAAAGGCAGATTATTTTTATTTCGGTACTTGATCCTTTGGTAAGTGCTAGAGTTTCCATTCTGTGGCTGACAATTTTGAAACAGAGAAAGGTAATTTATTATACACACTGAACTGGAAATAAACTTGCTTGAACTTGGAGATGCTTCCAACATTTCTGAGAAAAGAAATATTTTCACCATATTTTGACATGTTCCTCTTGACAATACAGAAATTTATAAAATAATCTCCTACAATAAATAACTTTAGTTTAACTGTACCTAGAATTTAGAGCAATTTATAAAGTGAACTATCAGAAACCCCTTTTCTGATTTATTATAGTCAGTGTTCACTGATACAAAAAAGGAAAATAATGTGTGGATGTGTGGATTTTTAATAGCTATAACTCATCAAGACATTTCTACGCCCGATTTCCCACTGAGAAACAAACTCCCCAGCAATTCACGAGTATGCAGGGGCTGCGCGCCGTGTGCAGCAGAATCATGTGCCACAAAGTGCTCCAGCCCATCCTGCTTAGGCTTGTATTTTGTCCCATTTCTGATCTAGCGTTGCTCACAGTGCAACAGTAGAAAAAACAAAAAACTGGCGGTCACCAAATCTAGAGTCTAGACTTCCTTCTGCTACCAAGGAGATGATGATCTTGAGAATGTCACTTAACCGTTGTCAAATATAGTTTTTTCATGTACGAGAAAAACATCGAGCTGGTATAGTATAGCAATGGCCTCTGGGGTCAGACAATTTCAAGTTTACCTCTAGACTGTCCCATGCACTCCATGACCATAAACTAGTTACTTAATCTCTCTGTGCCTTAGTGTATGTGTTAGATTAGATAGTGTATGTAAAGTGCTTAGCATAGATGATAAGTAATACATTTTTGATGAATCATAACATATAAGGTGTTACGACTCTAATTCTTTTCTGGAACATCAATGGCTTACAGGATAGTCATTTGGACTAAATAAGACAATAATACATGAAGAGCTAACAACAAAGTAGAGACACAGTAAAATGCTGCTTCCCCTTCCTTCCCAGGGGGCCTCTTTCAGTTCTCTTTCCTTCAAAAGATGAAGGAGATGGAGAGAGAAAGTAAAAGGAGTGGCTTGAAAAGATAAAGATTAGTCATCAGGAGAAAAAGGAAAAAGCTCCTTTAGATCCTCAGGGTTCCCCAGAGCAAATCCTAAATCAACAGAAGCTTAGGGGGCAACGCTACAACCATCGAGTTGCTTCTTTTGATTCCATGTGTTACTAAACACACAGAATCGACTATAATGAAACAAAATTGTTTTACTTTATAGCAATAAAAACTAATGCTGTCAGCTTTGACTTTATTGCAATTTAGTATCTTCATATCAGCACTGTGGGACCATTGTTGTTTTGTGTCCTTTTCATTAAGAAATGTAGCATTTGGAACAATAATCGCAACCGTGGCTGCTGAATGGCAGTACAGAAGAAGGACAGTGGCACCACCGCCCCTCCAAAATGAAGACTGCTCTATTTTTTTTTTTTTGACAACTCTCAACCAAGTAAAGCTTGAAAAACAAAATATTTTGGTGGCAGAAAATGATAAAAAACATTCACTAACATTATTGTTATATTTCAAGCTTAAAAAAAAAACTAAAATGTTCCTAACCATAAAAAGAGACATTCTAGCCCCTGTTAGTGGTCATTTATACAAACTGTATAGAATGTTGAATAATAGAACTAAATTTCTCTAGACAGGTCTTTGGTTCTGAAGTTTAGCTAAGAAAAATGATGCGGCCTAATGCCATTTAAGCATCGCCACTGGAAAGAGGCAGGAAGCTCCTAGTTACCTGCAGGAGTTTTATGTCAGGTTCCCAGCATAAGCCAAGCCATCTGATCAAAAATGATGACAGAATGATGCAAGTGCATAATCAAATTTGAGTCACATGAGGATTAGCTGGGAAGCTTTTTTTTTTTTTTTTTTTAAAGCAATAAAAGCAGTGGCTCTTTATGTCTACCTTGAAAAATTAAATCAAGATCTCTGAAGACTGGGTGATTCCCGTGTGGCCCAAATTTGAGTCCCCTCCAAACAACCTATCCTCCTCCTTCAAAACACGAACGACCGACCCCCAGCACAGTTAGGGGTCGGTTGCACAGACTGCTCATCGACAATGGGAAGAAGATGGGATACCAGTCCTCGTTTTTTTTATTTCACCTGTGTAGCTACAGGCTATAAATCAGTGATTTCTGTTGAGAGATCACAGATGCCAAATCCTAACTGCCATCTTCTCTGCCTGAAAGTGCTTTGTTGTCACAAACAGGATTTCTGTTTACACTGCTCAGCGGGGACTGAAAAAAGAGGGAAGACTTGAAAGACAAATTAGCTCCCTGCTTGAAGAAAGTATGAGCCAAAACCTTTACCAAAGAGCTTCAACTCCAAGTCTAATAGAATGGATGGGCAAGGCGGAGGCTTTACAATATTTTTTTTTTGTTGGAAGAGCTCTGAGAATGTATCTAGATCATCTGAAGGATCCAAACATCAAGTGCCAGTATAACCTTACACAAAAATCAACTCCAGATGGATAAAAAATTCAAATGAAAACATAAAAGGACTAAGATAATGTGGATAAATATTTTGCTAATCTTGGAGTAGGGAAACCTCTCTAAATACATCCTGGAAATAAGAAACTATAAAAGATTGAAGATTTTGAACACATAAAAATTAGAATCTATATAGCAAAAAAAAAATCATAAATAAAGTGAAAAGACACACAGTAAATGTAGGAAAAATATATTTGTGACATTTCTGACAAGTGAAAGGAAAATACCCTCATTACACAAAGAGTTCTTACCAGTCAACGAGAAAAAAAAATGAATTCCTAAAAGGAAAATATACCAAAGACAGAAGTATAAATAAGAATAGATAGCCAATAAAAACGTGGAAGAATGTTCGTTCACCTTCACTAAAAATCAAATAAATTTGAATTGAATAAGGATGAGCTATTACTTTGCAACCCTCAGAATGACATAAAGGAGAATATGAGACGAAACCCTGTTTTTACAAGGACTGCAGACAAGTAGACACTCTTGTTCACTCTTGTTGGTGGAAGTATAAATTGGCGTAACTTTTGCTTTTAGATGAGAAAATTGGAGAAAACTGAAAGTCTACTGATAAGGAGGCATTAAGTAAATTACAGCACATGGATCATGTGTACAAATAGATGTAGTCTTAAAAATTATTCCCATGACCCATACTGAAGTGGAAAGACTTCATTAAATACTAGTCATGCTTTGAAACAGCATGTTTATGATCTCATTTTTATGAAATCCTATATATTGGTCTGTACTGCAAGATGTTCATGAAAAGGCTAATAATTATTATTTCTTGGTTATGAGTTAAAGAGCAAAATTACATTCTATGTAGTTTTATTGTATTGCTTGAATTTTCTACAATGTATAATTATATCTTATAAAAATAAAGCTATCTTAAAATAATTTCAAGCCAAACACAAAATAATTTTAGAAATTTTCAACATTTGGAAACCCTGCCCAGCCTAAGTCAGTATCATTTTCTGACCACCAAGAAAATAGAGTTGACAAAGTTTTCTTTAAAAAAAAAAAGAAGAAGACAAAGATCTGGTAAGTAAAATTTGCTCACAAATTACTTCACTTTAATCAAACAGTTTTAATTCAGAATCTGTACCTGAAGTGAAGCAAATTACTGGAAGTCCTTCCTGGGAGAAGGAATGGCCAGCATACACTGGTGACAAATGAGCAATGCGGAGTCCCTTCCTTTGTCAGTAAATACACATTTATTTTTGCTTACCAAAACAACCCAGCCATATCATTCCAACAGAGAGTTTATCCCTACCTAACTTTTTGAAATTGCAATGTTTCTGGACCGGTTCAGGCAGATTAACATGCCCTCTTACATTTCCACTTCCAGGAAGAAATGCATGTTGGTACCCAAGTGCAACATTTAGGTAAGTTGAAATCACCAAACAGCCCTAACTATAGTGAAGCAATTATCAATTTGCTTTAAAGTTGCTGTTTTAAATTGCGCATAATAAGCTTCATAAGGAAATGTCTATCTTATCAAGGACCATCATATGTGAATAAGAAATGATATATTTCCAACTTAAGCAGATTGATTAAATCTTCTCAGCACAGCAGTATGCTAAAATAAAACCTCAAATTTGGAGATGCCAACTATAAATGTTCTTATTATGAGACAAGTTCCCTTAAAATGTGCTCTGTTAGCTCCACAAATATCACAAAATTCACAGAATTCTAAAAAGCTTACTGTTTTCTTTTGCTATGAGATTGTGAAAATAGGATTATATTTACTTCTGGAAAAAAATTTAAATGCTGTTCTTCACTTAGTCGTCACTAAACTATGTCCAGCCATTCACAATCAACAATGGTGATTTAAGTTGAAATACTTTTGTTTCCTAAAGTTAAGACCAACTTGTAAATAACACAGAGACCTGACACAAAAAATGCTTTCTAGGATCTTGCCCATGGACTAAGCTATCCATAAATATTTATTAAATAGACATTTAACAATTTAATTAGAAGTCTCTAAACGAATAGAAAAGTATATCTGGTTGGCAACTAAGAATATAAACCCCCTGCCGTGAGTTGATGCACACGATCCCAGACTTTAGTTGTGGAAAGGACATGCTTTAGGACAGTGACACTGAAAAGCCCTGTTCATTTTGCAGTATGGCAAGGCGACCAGACTGTGCCTGCAGTGGGACTTACCGAAAAGGAGAATGAGTCATGAGAATTCAGTGAGTGGCGGCACAATTCCCAGACCTCAGAAATGGTGTGCTCTCATTAAATTCTAAGAACACAAATGGTCCAAGACACGGCTGGATCCTAGATAAATGTAAGGCCAACCCACTCTTGGTGAAGCCGTTCAGCCACTCCCAGAAGCCCAAGCTAAGCTTGGCCCACACTTAACAAGGAAGCCGTGAATACTCACTCTGGAAGCCTGTGTCCTCTCATGGTCAAAATGCCAACGTGGAAAATCGTACAGCCATCTATGTGGCCGTTAAGAATTGATTATACTTGAAGCCATCATAGCTTCAGCTGCTTTATTCTGAGCACAGGTCCATGGCAAATGATCCATGTGGCTCCCCAGATCTGCTTCTAGTGAAATGTGCTTGTGTGTTTGTGGGGGTACACACATTTATATCTGGGAATGTTAAGTATATATCATATAAATCTATTTGTAATTATTAAATATCTATACCTTATTATATATACATGATTATGTATGTATGTGTATATAAAGCTGAATATTATATTTGTATTATTAATTTGTATTTGAATATTATGTATGTGTATATATAATATACTATATATAATACACACTTGAATATTACATAGATTCAGAGCGGAATATACATGTCAGCTCGGAAATAAATGCTTAAATGTAAAACCCTGTCTCTGAGTAGGCAAGACCTCCTGCACAGAAGCTGGCAGAAGAGTCTGCTTATCAGCAGCGATGCAGTGACTCATCTGTGTTTTCACAACACGCTTCTACCCGGCACCCGTGTCTATTTGTAGCCCGACAGTAAGGCCCTGTGCGAGCCACCTCTGTGCTGCCTGTTTGCCTTTAAAAAGCAAGGGCACTGTTCTCAGTTGACTCAGTGGAGCCGCTTGTGCTTTTGAGAATAACACATTGCCACATTTATGAAGGCATGTGATATAACCGAAGGTTATTTCAGGCTGTGCCAGTGCGTTTCTGCTCAATCCTGACCTACTGTGTCAAACAGAGGCAGTGGACCTGGCCCCCTAAAGGAGCCCACTACAGGTATCTCTTGGGGGCACGGAAAAAAAGATAGCTTTATCAACACCCTAGACTGTAAAAGCTGTCAGGATAGGATTCCTATCTATTTTAGTCTCTTATCTATGTCCCCAGCACTTAAAATAGTGTCTGGCACACAGTAGACATTAAATATTTTCAAAGGAAAGAGTCAACCTCTGCCACAGACTTGTGAAATGACCTGGGCCTTAGCACCAAATCCACAAAATGCTTTGCTGTCCCAGTGCCAAGGCAAGAAGATTGCCACGGCCAGCGCGTCGGACCTGCTGTGGTCACAGTGTGCGCCCTTGCAGGGTGGAGAGACTCTTCGAGGTTTCAAGTCCCTAACTCCCCGGTCCTTAAAATAGATAAAATCAACGTATAGGCACTTAACATCTCGACCATGGCAAGCCTTTGTTTCTCCTAAAGTCTTCAGAACCCAGAGAACAGCTTACTCCATCAGCAAGGCCTCTCCTATGCAATTTCTCATAAAGAAGAAGAATATCCATGTTCATGCTGCACGACAGAACCCTTTACTTTCCCAAGAACCCACTCATGCAGAAATTGGTTCCCTAGGAGGGGTCAGCAGTAGACTTTAAGAGACTTCTCATCTCCAATGCAGTTCTAAAGCTAAGAAGTGCAATTCAGTGGTTTTCACAGGCAATACACAACACACAGAAAGTGTCATGTCTCCATCTCAATGCAAAGAACATCCATGAAAATAAAAGGGTGGACAAAATATCTGCACAAGAATAAACAAACAAAATAGAACAGACTCACAGATACAGAGATCGGACGGTTGCCAGAGGGAAGGCGGGTTGGGGGACTAGGTGAAAAAGGTGAAGGCATTAACAACTGCTGACTGGCAGTCACAGAACAGTCACAGGAAAGTGAAATACAGCCTAGGAAGTACAGTCAGTAATACTGTATGAACTACCATGGGGGCCAGGTAGATACTAGCAATATCAGGGGGAACACTTTGTAAAGGGTATGACTGACTAACCACTATGCTGTACACCTGAAACTAATACAAAATAATATGGACTATAAACTGTAGTTGAAAAATAAAATTTTTTAAAAAGCTGCACAGAAATCTTTATATTCTAAAAGATGAGATGGTTTTGTTCTTGCTACTCTCTCAAAATCACAGCTCTCTTGTTTTCTTAGCACGTGGCTGCCTGTGTTGTCTACTGCATGCTGGCCTCCGGGGCTTCCGCAGTGCCTTTGCTTCCACCCGTTTTCTTGAAGGATCTGTCTTAGTTATCATTATGCCTTCATTTGGTGAGCTATCCCATCTGCATGCAGTCAGATTTTATAAAAATTCGATTACTGATGTCACTGCTGTACTTGACTGTTTTACTTCCACCTTATGCAAAAGATGGTGGGCGACAGCTTCTTTGTGCACTTCACCTCGGTGTCCTGCACACTGAGTTTCTGTTCCCCAGGCCACAGACCTGTCACTGGGAACACACACAGACATATGCTCACTGGTCAGCACAATGCTATTTTTAAAATGCTCATCAGTTGCCAATATTTTAAAATCACCAGCTTTCCATCTCTCTTTGAAAATCAGGAAATGAAATAATACTGAGTACATATTCCTGTGGAAACAAGCAGAGTGAGTGGCAACTGTCTCCTTCTGGTAGAATACTGGCTCTCAGGAGTCTACACAGTCCCCAGCTGTGAGAGAGCCCCAGCCAGCCATGTGGAAAAGTCACATGGAGAGGCCTTGGTCCCCAGCTCCTGCACATGTCCCAGCCTGGGCACCAGGCATGTGACAAGTCGCCTTCAGGAGACTCCAACCTCAGCTGCCATCCCACAAGTATGTGAGGACCAAAGAGAGGACCACCTAGCCGAGTCCATCAACCACCCAAACCATGAGAGAGAAAAGCGTTGTTTCAAGCCTCTAAGTTTTGGGATAACAATGCGATGGAGTAATAGATAAGAACTAAAACATAAACATTAATAATTGTATTAAGAAACTAAATACAATTATTTAAAATAGTTTCTACCTGTTTCCTTGGAGCAATATAGATAGCCTTCATCATAGTTTTTGTGTTTAGGCAGAAATCTAAAACATAAATGTGCACAGGGGAGAAAAAAAAAGTGGAAGAAAAGCAATCATTTGGAATCAGCTGTATCTTTTTTTTTTAATGAAGCTGGCTGGCAGCCCCAAGGAATGTCACACAGGCAGAGCAGCAGCCAGCAGTAAGAGAAGGGCAGAGTTTGAAAAGGGTCTGAAGCCGGCTCTTTACTTACGGGTATCACCTTCACTCTGTGTTCAGTACCCAGCACAAGGCCCAGTGCTGTCTTAATGACTGGATCAACTAGAAGTGGTTTTACACATATTTTTCTGCTTGACCGAGGGAATCTGAAGTGTCTTTTCTATCACTAAAACATGAGGTGTTACTGACACAGAAGGAAGGCGAATGCCACATGCAAAGTAACCAACAAATTGTGGTTCGCACAAAGTAAGTCAATCCAGAGTTTTCACAGCTTAATGAGAAGCAGACTCAGGAACAGGAGAAAGAACTCTTATCTCGTAGTCCTTAAAGCTGACTTCTACTGACAGATAAGCAAACCCAACGACCAGGAAATCCTGTATAAAACGACAGTAATTGTGCATTCCCAGAAAGAGTGTGCTCATCAAGTTTAACAATGTCGCCCGTACGTACGCTCCAGGTGGTGGAAGATCTCAACCTTGTGCCCTGCACAGAATTAAGGCGGTTAATATGCTTTTGCCCAAACAGAACTGTACATCCTCATTTCCTTCCCTTCTTTTCTCCACTGTGACTCAAGCCAGATTTCATCAAGCTATTTTTATAACTACTAAAATGTTGGAAAAACGCAGCAGGCCAGAAGCAAAGTAAAATGCAGCATCCAGAAAAAAAAAAAAAAGAGAAAGAAAGAAAATCACGCTGAGTAACTGAAAGGCCATCTGCTTCTCACCGAGCTGCGCTGTAGGGATGGGGAGGGAATCTGGGCTGTCCTACTTGTGTCTCCCCCCAAACCAGGCCCACCTGCATGTTGTCAGTGGCATCCCCAAGCAGTCCTCCAAAAGTGATAGCGTTAGTTACAGTTGCCAGATAAATGAAGAGAATTGCTGACAGTGCCTGGATATTTAAAGCATCGTAAAAATCACTGGCAAAAAATGGTGCTTTCCTTTTTATGTCCTTAATTAGTCCACCGCAGAACCTAGGTAGGGAGACAGCAAACATGTGACAATGTGAAATAAATTACCATTTGATTAACCAAGAGATCACTTATTAAACCACAAAGAATTGGTACTTACAGTGCTTGAATGAACAAGGTATGATTTAACCACTTAAGATAAAAACCAGAAAACTGTGGAAGAATAAATTTTCTTCTATCTTTTTTCAGTCACCAAATTAGATGTCACATACCTTAAAGATCAGACAGTGGGTCTTTAGATGAGAGTGAATTGTCTAGACAAGTTAAAATTTCTCACCTTACGAAGAAAAACATCTAAACATGTGAGCAGATCACACAAGGACTTTTATAATATTGCCACAGCTTCCTTCGCAGCCTCATTCATTCATTCCCTCATTGACTGACTGATTCATTCATTCATTCATTGACTCATCAGTCCACAAACGTTTATTGAGCATCTGTGATATGCCCAGAACTAATCTGGGTGCTGGAGATACAACAGTGAACGATAGAGAACAACATAGCCACCCTCAGGAAGTTTACTTTCTGTGTGGAGGAGACAAAATAAGAAAAATGCATGGCGCTAAAAATCAAGGAGAATATGAAGTGGGGAAGAGGATTATTAAGTGCTGGAGGAGCAGTGGTTAAAGTGTGATAGTGGCCAGAACAGGCCTCCTGACCAGATGCCTCTGGGGTAAGAACCTGGAGAAACTAAGAGAGAAAGCCATGCAGGCATGTGGCAGACGAGCGCCGCAAGCCGAGCCCCACTGCAAGTGCTAGCAGATCAATGACTCATCCATCGGCCAATGCACCCCCCCATGCCAAATCCCACATCTCTCCTCCCCATGTTCTTCCTTCCGGCTACAACGTTCTCCTCACAACTCCGTGGGTCTCTGATGTCTCGACCCTCCAGTCATAACTCAGACTTCAGCTACGGGCTATCACACATTTTGAGAATTGCCTGTCTATCTGGGGGCTCACCGGCCCTCAACTATACTCATGTACTGTTCGGTTTCCTTGATCTGCACAGGGCAAGGAAAATTACAGATACTCGGTGCACTTAGTAATGGTGAAATATGGAAGAATGAAACCTCAGTCTGCATCATTTTTAAAAAAGACATACCTTCCTAAAATGAGTACCCTACTTGAAATTTTACTTAACCCAAAACGAAGTGGAGAACCTAGCAGTGGGGAGGAAGAACTGCCATGAAAAGAGACTTAGCCAAAGCAATGCGGGAAACCTGACTTCCCACCTGCAGGCTGGGGAAACCCCGATCTGTGAGTTCCTCAGTTCTCTAGCGTATCACCCACTTTTGAGTAGATGTACCGGGTAGAGATGGAATCATGAAAGATTGGTACTTCGTTCATTCTCTCTGCCATATACACCCACCCATAATCTCTCTCTTTTTCTTTCTAACACCCTCTTACTCACTCACTCTTCTCCAGGCACACGGGCCACCATGCCAACCCAGCACACACCAAGTCCCCTGCTGCCTTCTCCCAACCCCACTTCAACATGGTCTGACTCCTACCTCCTTTGGGACTTTCCTCAAATGCTGCAATTGTCTTTAAAGCTGTTTCTGGCTTCCCTATCTAAAAAATCTTTCTCCCACCACAAACTCCCTGCTTCTCTTGTGTTTTTCCTCATAAAACCATCGCCACATTCCTCTATGTGCTCACCTATGTGTGTCTCCACCACTACAAAGTAAGGCTCACAAGGACAGGGGTTTTGGTTCAGTTCACTGCTGCATCCCCAGGGGCTGTGACTGTTAGGTACACTGGAAATATCTGTTGGCTGAACAGTTGTGCGAGCCAGTGAATAAAATGCTGGTAGAAAGATGAAGGGAAATTTAGATCTAAGGAGAACCTCGTCATGAGTGACAAAAGAATCCATTAGTTACCGTCCAGTTCTCTGCAATTCTTCACTGTCCCCGTGTCCTCCTCCTCCGTGGCCCCCATCATGGGGTGTGTCCCCATTCATCTGCACATTCTCTCCACCCGAGTACATGTTCTTTCTAAGACAACAGAGCCCAAGAGAATATTAGCTTATTGTACTCACCTGCCTCTCAGCTGTGTCATGCACCAGCTAATGAAGAGATGAGCTGAAAATCCTTTGGGAGAAAGGTCATTATTTCCTTCTGCTGTCCTAACAGACAATTCTAAAAGTGTTATATTTAGAGCCAAGACAAATGACTGGAGGAACAGAAAAGCTGAACAAATTGTATATTGTGCAAGTGGCAACCCCTTTCACCTGGAAAATAACAGATTTCCAGAAAATGGCCTCTCCTCAATTATCTCACTCAATTTCTTCTGTTTTTTGACTTTTGATTTTTTTCCTTGTATTTCCCTTCCTTTTTAATTGTATTTTTCCCATTACCATTTACAGAGGGAGGGCTAATACTCCCCCTCCCCACCCTACAGTCACCACACTGCTGCCCATGACCATGAGTCCTTTTTCCTTTTTGCTCAGTCCCTCCACCCTCTTCACTCAATTTCTTAACCTCTTTCTATAGGGCCTCATCTTGAGTAAAATGATCTTTCCATATGCATAGAGAGTCCCCAAAACATCTCCAAAGAATCTCAGAGAGCTCTAATCTGTAACCACCAAAGGACATTCATTTTTACAGTGTCAATGAAACATGTGTGATTCTTTGAGATGAGATAATACATCAAGTTAAATGGGAACCTAAAAATATTAGAGCAGTTGCCTGACTCCATTTCCTTTGCCAAATATAACCTTTTTCAAGGTTTCACACCCCCAAATGCCTGATAATTTACCTTTTGTCAGATGATGGAAGACTCTTAGGAGGCTCTATCCTGATGGCGGGGTCCCATTCCCCAGGAGGAAGGACAATGACTTCATCTAGGAACTCATCAATGCCGGCAATCAGGTCCTGCCTATCTTTCGCTTTATAAGCAATGTCATGGAACACCTAAGGAAAAATAAGAGAGGTGCTAACCCAACACGATAAGTCTCCACATGCCTCATATATCCAGCCTGAAAAATGCAATCCATAACCCACTTTAATATTACTATAATCACACTCATATCTCCTGTTATTCTGTATGCCCCAAAATATTTTGGTAATAAACCCAAAGAATGTATGGAGAGGCATAAGAAAACAAATGGCTGTTTCTTTTATATTTTTTTTTTCCTATCAATACCATAAAATAACATTGCCTTTTACCTCTCAATGGTATGTAGCATTATTGATATGGTTGCTATGGAGGCCAGATGAAAATTATTTGGGGAAATATACTGAAGATACATTCCCCGAAATAAAAACAACCAGGACAAACCATTGCCAATAATTCAAGAAGCAGAAGTTCAAGCTGAATGTTAAGGTTGGGTTAAGACCCAAACACTGCAGCTCTCAAACACACAAGTAATGTTAGCTATTACAAAAAGAAAAATCAGAGTTGTACTGGCAACACATAAAGCAAGGGCCTTTAAGGAGGTGACCCTCTGTGCAGCTATGAAAGGCTGAGGAGCTGTGCAAGGGACTTTCAGCTCATCAGCTAGGCGAGAAGAACGGAACAACCGATGAGAGGATTGTGTGCATTCAGGAATGTAGACAGGGCCTCTCTGTTTATCCAGTTTTCAAGGCAATAACTGAACCATCTAAGGCAGCAAGTGCTCCACGTCTTCTATGAAAATATCCAAAGAAGGCGCTTCCTGAATGCACATCATTTAATTAGAATGATGTGGTCGCCAGCCTTCTTTACAATGAGGTATGGTCATTCACGGCTAATAAGCTGGCATCTACACAGTTTCCAAAAGTAACTTTTACGTTGGAATAAAATATATTTTCCTTTATTTTCTAAACATTTTTCATTCCTAAACCTGACATATGTTAAATATTCTTCAAAAAGTTCAAGTCACTGTGTTCACTTACAGTGACAGCCAAAGCACAGTATGAAAGCACACAAGTAAGACCTTCAGAGGTCACCGCCTTCCAGATTCCCTACCTCGTCAGACATCAAGGTAGCGATGGCTCTGCCAATCTCGTGGTAGGACTTGGCTTTCCCTTTAGGGCCTAGGAGAATGAATAAGAACCTAATGGGAGAGGAAAGAAGGAAAGGCCATAACACACATTTCATTAAACTCAAAATACATAAAACTGAGACACGTTTATCCTAGTTCACAAAAACAGGCCTAGAATTCATCTTCAAACAAATGTAGTATTCTCGGTAGTATGACAAATACTTTCAACTATAGTGAAACATAACCCGTTGTTTAGTTTATTTGGAGGCAGCATAGAATTTAGCATGAAAACCTGAAAAGCTTCTTCACTGAGAAGGAAGGTTCATTCAATTTTTCTTTTCTAAACTCTCTTTTCCCCATTTCTACTGAATTGCAGAATCTTTGGGGAAAAAAATCATTATACACAATAACAAGAAATACTTAGTACATCTCCAGACTTCTCTGACTTTTCCTTACCCAATATGGGCAACGACATATGATCTTCTCCAGACTTTTAAGAAATGTTTCTACTCAGAAGTGTCTGGGGTTCAGCAAAAACCAAGTCTTCTACACATAAACCACATGATGACAGCCAAGGTAAAGGAGAAATAGGAAAATATTCAAAAGAAAGTATCATACACATTTAAGGGTGTGTGTGTGTGTGTGTGTGTGTGTGTGTGTGTGTGTGAGTGTCTTCATTTTCCTTTCCAAACTTGTTTTCTTGATAATGCTTAAGCACTGCTCTGCAATAAGTAGGTCCTGAAACTTGCAATAATAAGCTTATCCCCTTTTAGGTTCACCTCTTATCATGGTGGAAGAAATCCCTCACTGATCACAAGAGTAATGATGCATGTCTTGACTAGGGAGAAAGAAGCCTAATACATAAGTGAATAGGAAAAAATATACTAAAGGCAACATCAGATAAATCCCTGCCTTCCTTATGATCATGTCTTACCTAACACAGAGATAATGCAAACAATAAAAATGATCACATCATATATTTGCATAGCTTTTTAAAGCTTGCAAAGCATCTCACATTCATCACCTCATTTAAACTCCACACAACCCTTAGCAATAAGGACAAGTATTCTATTCCTGTGTTTTGGTGAAGAAACCAAAGCCCAAGGAGGTTAGTGGATGAGCCCAAAGACTGTGCCTGGTATATGAGACAGAGTAGACAGGACTTCCTACCTCTTGTTCTTTGCAGCACACAGTTCTGCTTAATATTACCTGCCCAACCTATACACTAGGGTTGTGATTCAACAGAGAAAGGCCATCCAACAATGACTCCTTAGGTCATCCTGGGGAAAGATGTTGTGAATATTTAGCTGGAGGCCAGAAATCTTAGTAAAATGTTATGGGACCAGGAATGGCTTAGGACTTAGTTTAGTAAAATTTTACTTTTTACTTATTTATTTATATATCTTACTTTAAATAAAAAAAGAATAACAGCAAGTACTCTTCAATGTATTAGGGTCTATTCCAAAATGTCCTTGAATAGATCATTTCTTTTTTTTTTTCATTATAAAATTCAATCCAAAGAAGAAAAAACAGAAATTAAGAATGTAAGAAGTTATCTGAAAGTATGGACACTCCAATTTTATCTCAGAAAAACCATAAAGCCACTCAGCACTTATTTGCTCGGAAGCCGGTTCTGGAGTGGGGCGGCAGGCTTGCTTTAAGTGTTATCACAGTAGATGAAATACCAAAAGCAATCGGCAGGCACAAAAGTCTGTTCAAGGATAAAGGAAGTCATTATTGGATTTGGATTTTAGTTCTTCTAACCCTGAAGTTCTAGTGATACTAGAACTTTTTTTTCCTTTGAAGCTGGACCTAAATTACATAACACTACATATAGTATTATACAGTGTTCCTTTATAAGAGTAAAATGTATTTTTTAAAGGAACTGACCACTGATTTGAGTGCAAAATATGCCAAAAATACTTAACCACTAAGGCAAAATACAAATTAAGAAAAACCCATAATACTGGTTGCATTTTTCCACCCTGCCTGCCGGTCTACTGATGGCCAGCTGCCAGGAAGGACAGTAAGGGTGTGATCGTAGGCAAAGGGGACGAAGGTGCATGCAGGAAGAGAAAATGGACATCAGGACCTTTTGCTTGATACATTTGTAAATAATGATGTTCGTTTGCCTTCCATTTTTTATTATTTCAATGTATCTAAATGTTAGTTTTTCAGTAATACACATATATAATATCTAAAACCTTTCTGGAACGACTCTGTACCACTTCTTGCCTCTCCCTAGCACCTCCATCATGATTATAATTTACAAACGCACATTACGGACCTACACATTTATCAACTGACACATGAGTTAATGTTCTGGTTGACTACATGGCAGCAAAGCCAAAATACTCTCTTGTTAAACAGTGAGTAAAATACCCTCGGTCATTAATAGTCCTCAAATATAAATTCTGTCAGACAATGGGTGACTATTCCAAGAGCTCATGGAATAATGGAGCCTCTAAGTTAAATCCTATGAGATGAGGGCATATATTTGCTTTTTAAAAAAAACTTATGGAATTTATTAGGCTAACATTGGTTAATAAAATGATATAGGTTTCAAGTGCCCATTTCTATAATACATCATCTGTGTGTTGTATTGTGGGTCACCATCCAAAATGAACTCTCCTTCCACCCCCACTTGTTCTCCCTTTACCCTCTCCTACTCCCCACAACCTCCTTTCCCTCCTGGAATCGTCATACCGTTGCCTGTGCCTGTGAGGCTTTTTAGTCCCCTCACCTTTTTCACCCAGACCCCAACCTACCTCCCTTCTGACAGCCGTCAGTTTGTTCTCTGTGCCTATGACTCTGTTTCCATTTTGCTTGTTTGTTTTGTTCATTAGATTCCACATATGAGTGAAATCATATGGTATTTGTCTTTCTCTGACTGGCTTATTTCACTTAGCATGATGTTCTCCAGGTCCATCCATGCTGTCACAAAAGGTACGATTTCCTTCTTTCTTAGGGCTGAGTAGTACTCCATTGTGTAAATGTACCACAGCTTTTTATCCACTCATCTACTGGTGGGCACTTGGGCTGTTTCTAAATCTTGGCTGTTGTGAACAACACTGCGATGACTATAAGGGTGTATGTGTTCTTTTAAATTAGTGTTTCAGGTTAAATTAGTGTTAAATTAGTATTAGTAGTGTATACTACTAATTAGTGTATAATTATTTACTCCGGTTTCTGCTAAACAGTTCCAAAGAATGAGTTGAGGTAGCAGATCAATGGTGAATATAACAAGTACCATAGCAAAACCCAATATATGAGAATTATAATATGTCAGTAACTTCATTAAATTAGATGCAAAGGTATAATTCCTCTTTCTTAGGTAATTTAATTTATACATAGGTAATTATGTGTGTGTGTGTGTGTGTGTGTGTGTGTGTGTATATATATATATAAATAATTTTCTTTGATGAAAACTCGTCGAGCGCCAATAGAAATAACATGTTACATATAAGTTGAAATTTTTGCATTACTCCAGTCAGGAACCATTCAGTAAATCCATCTCCTTAAAATGATGTAGAGAATAAGAGAGAGCATCTGACCATCTTTAAGAAGCAGGAAACATCACCTCAGGTCGAGAATTTCACCTGTAGTAATGGAGACCCTTAAGAAACCTCTGACTTAGACTGTACTGTTGAAGTGAGCATGAAAGATTTGGGAAAACAGAACAACTGATATCAAGTTAAAGTTCCCTCTGCTTGAAACCTGTTCTCTCCCCTTTAAACCTCAAAGAAGCGAAAGCTGTTACCACTTTTATGATAGCAGTACATCTGGCCAAACTCAGCTTTTATAGTGTACTGAAAACTGCTTTCATGACCCAAGCTGTTTTTTGTCAATGGACAGATGTTATTTTTAACCAGAAGCTTTTTTCTTTATTAACAAATTAGAGTAAACATCACGTTTGTAAGGCTGGATGGGCACGGCTGATGTTGACAACTTGGGATAAAAAATTAATTTACGTTACTGAGTTCTTTTGATTTACTCATAACTAGAAATAACTCATCGTTAGGATTTTTAACAGTGCCTCGTCTCGTCGTCTCTGGAATCTCCATGAGGCACTTCTACTCTTGTGAGCTTTTCCATACAACTGATCATGCCTGTGGCATTTTCCACAACAAAAATAAGTGCCAAATGAACAGTGTCCAGAACCAATGGACGATACTCACATTCACAAAATAATTATAGCCAGAAACAGAGCATGATATCAGAAAAAGAGCCAGCTTTCCTAAACCACCCAATCGTTTTAGAAAGGATGTGCACCCCCCTCTTCCTGATATACCACAGCTATTTCTAGAATAAACTCAGCATTTACCATCCTTTACTCCCTTCTCTCAAAACAGCAGTGAATCAAATAACCCATTATTCATTTTTAGCAGCTTTGGAAACGTGGCTGAACTGCAGCTTCCACAAAGGATTCATGAGGGCCACAAACCAGCCATGGCCAACCACACTGCTTATGTAAACAGCAGCTAGTAATTGGACTGTTAAACAAGACAGAATTGAACTAGCAGGACCTCCATCCCAAGCCCTCTAATAGGATGTTTTATGGTTTTGACAAAGTACAAACTACATTTTTTAGGTGAATAATTATTTATAACATAAAATATATATTAACTTACAGTGAAACCAAAGAGGTAGTAAACATTCTAATGTTTTAGAGGGCTAGACTCCCTGAATAACTATTTGCCTTGGATGTGAAAATCAAGGTCAGGAAAGGACAAACCGATCAGGGGCTTTTATTATTCTTTATGGGAAACACTAAAGTATTTTATTCCAACCCACTCTAGATAATGCCTTAGATTGTCCCTAAAAGCCTGGCCTCATGGTCAGAAATCGGCAGTTCTATTTCCAGCATTGATAGTGGACCTTCCCTTTGCCTCCATCTTTCAACTATAAAATGGAAATAATAACATTTATCCCCTACATAACTAATAAATATGAGTTAGTAGCAGCCTCTATGGACAGACAAAGATGACAGCAAGCAAAGTGCATGCCAGATGCTGGGAAAATCATAAATGTATCCGATCAAGTGACTGAAGCTCCAAAGACAGTTTGTTTGCCTTCCCACGGATGGCAAGAATGGCCCCGAAGTAGATAGCTTCCCTATAAACAAACAGAAAGCTAAAATAGATCAACAAAATAACAGAGCAGAAAAACTTGTGAACGCTACAAAAGAGGAACTAGAGCTGTATTTCCTAAAGGGTGCCTAGCAGTGACACTGTTTATAATAAATAATAATAAGTGTAAGAGCATAACTTCCTGCTACCTTCAAAAGGGAAAATGATCATTACAAGATGCACACATAAGCAGACTGCCGGGTCTCCCTGCAGCACAGCAGGGTAGCGTGTGTGATAAAGCACATGGCGGAGCGCAGGGCAGTGCTTCGCAATGACTACCGCGTTCCTTGTGGGATTTCCTTTATTGGATTTCACAGGATGCAGCCATTGTAAACAGCCCCACATTACTCACACACAAAAAAACCTAATGAGGCTCCCCAATCGGTGATTACAGCTTGCACTGGTTCAGAGGACAGCAAATGGATAAAACTATTTCCTGGAAAAATGTTAACATGCTAGGATATATTGTTCAGATTATTGCCCCGAAATAGTTTTATGACATTATTGAATTACATTCGCTTGAATTGCTGGGCTCCTTTTGTTAATTCCCATGGTGCTGTCTCTCACCTCCAGACTGCTGACACACTCCAGCACAGGGGAAAGGAATGAGACAAGCAGAAGCAGATGATAAGAGGGACACAAAAATGGCCATGATTTGCTACTCCATAAACTCACAGTATTGTTAAAAAAAAGTCTTTGAAAGTATTTTTTATTTGTAGCTTTTAAAGAAAAATAATAAAAAGGAAAACGCAGGAGCAATTCAACACTTCTTGGCATATTGTTTTTCCCTCAGGCCCCAGTAAAGTTAGTCCCAAGAGAAGTAAATAAAACCATAGAGTGTTTTATGCAGCCACAGTCTGAGTCAGCTAGCTTGTGCCAGGTGACCGTCTGATAGAACTTCAGGGCTCTGCTAGCATGTTTTCAAGCAAAAAGCTAAGTTACAGAAAGCATAAAACATGATAATCCCATTGACTGAATAAGCAATGATCATCTTCTTTCCTCTGCTCTCATCCAATGACTGCCTAAAAGTGACACATATTATTCCCATTTTAAGAGTCTAAGAAATAGAAAAATGAGGCAAAAATACCTATATGATCAGAAAGAATGTCCTGTAATCTATAAATGGGGAGGCAATGAAAGAAATGTTCTCCTAATTTTCCTCCTAATTTGGTTCAAAACAAACCTCGAGCCCCTTATCATGGTCAGTGAATCATGCCCAGGCCATCTGAGATCACCCAGGAGGATTCCTATCCCTTCCTGCTCATCTGGGGACACCTAAAGAAGAGAAAAGTCACCTGTCCTTGCTCTGGGACCCACAAAAAGCACACACACATACCCCCAAAGTTCCTATTCATGTAATTTTCAGACATCAATCTGAAGATTACAAACTTCTCTTCAAACTCCTCTTCAGCACAAGTTTAAGTGAAGCTTAACTTCTCTTCATTTCCTGCAGTCCATAAGTCAAGCTTCCTAATTCTACCGAGCACAGTTGCAGAGGGAGAAAAACAGGATTACTTCGAAGATACTGTGCAGTATATGGAATACATGGTTACAATAACAGTAATATGCTTCCTTTAAAATAAAAATTTATGCAACATAAACATAAGAGCAAAGTGTGCAAATTTAAGAGTACAGCTTTATAATGTTCATGTCTGTATATACACATATATGCATATACACACTATCAATTTTCTGATATCAAATAGAGCAACTAAAAGCAACTCTGACCTCTGTACCATCTGTATGAGCTAGGGCAACTTACTTAAACTCTAAGACTCAGTTTCTTCACCTATAAAATTCATATATCAACCATTTATACTTAAAAATACTATTGTGAGGCTTAAACAGACTAAGCCATAAGAAAAAATTAGTACATGGTCCAAGATATTGTTTTAATTGCCATTACAGTTACTACTATATAAGCATTGACTCATGTGACAGCATGAAAGTCAGATTAAACCATTATTCCAAATCATACCTTTCCCATATGCTCACTCTGATATATCCTCAGTCCATTGATTCTCCAACCTGAGGGAGAGGAGATTTCCCTATGACCACACTGTAGGCCCCAGCAGGTCAGGGATCAGCTTACCTTGTGGGCACAGGGACCTCAGTCAGGGCCCCCAGCATGACAGCCTGCTGTAGTCGAACAAAGGCAATGAAAGGCGTATCCAAGAAGTGTACCTCACCAACAAGCACATTGGAGGCTTCTGCATCACGAGGCAGTTTTTTCATGAACTTGTTCTTCAACTGCATGGGAAGAGCCAAGAAAACACACCTTATTTCCGGATAAGGGAACAGAAGAAACATCACTCAAGGGAATTCCTTTCTATGACTCTACATGCAACAGGATCTAGCTGTAGCCATTTTCCTATTGCATTTCACCATTCTATTAAACATTTCTCTGTACTTTGGATTAAAAAATGTTGAGGATATAGTAGCATGGTTTACATATAAAACAATGTTTACATATAAGACAATTCACTTATTGACTCACTCACTTAATAAACATGTGTTGGAAGTCTAGTAGGAGCCAGGCACTGACTTAAGACCTAGGGAAAGAGGGAAGGATCAACGAATTACATGTCCTCCTTGGGCTCATATTCCAGTGAGGGAGAAATAAAATATGACTTGAAGTAGTGATAAGTGCTAAGAAAAAATAAATAAAACCAGTAAGAGGGTACCTTAGGTAGGGTGGTCAGGAAAGGCCTCTGAAGAAATTCATTTGGCATTGGAGTAAGGGGACAAGCCATGCAAAGATCTGGGCACAGAACATTCCAGGCAAAGAGAACAGTGAGCACAAAGCCTCTGAGATGGGAAGAAGGTTGGCAATTAGAAGAAATAGTAAGGCAAGTGTGATGGCAGCTGAAGGAACAATGGGGGGCAGATAGCAGCAAATGAAGTTGCAGAGGCCACAGAGCAAATGTGGGGAGGGACTAGATGGCGAGGTCCTTGATGGCCACAGTCAGGAGTCCTGGATGTTTTAGGTGGGACTTGCCTACAAAAAGTCCAAGTGGAAAAGTGGAGTGATAGAAAGGCATACATTTCGGAGCTATCACCATGTAAATAATACTTACAACCATAGGACAGAATCACATAAGCTTGGGTGTGAGTGTAGCTAGAGAAGAAGGATAAGATCTAAACCCTGGACCACTGTAGCTTTTATAGGAATGGGAGGAGCTAGCAGCAAAGAACACTGGAAAAGAGCAGCCTGTGAGGCAGGAGGAAAATCAGGACTTAACAGTCAAGTGAAGGAAGGGCTCAATAAGGAGAGCATACCAGCTAACCAAAGGCAGCTGAAAGCTGAAATAAACATAACTAGGAATGGACCAATGGGGAAAAAAGGAGAAGAACGGGCCAGTGAGTTTGGCGAGACAGAGGTGCTGGGTGATCTTGACAAGAGCTGCTCAGTAGACACCAGGGAGCCCAGCAAAGAATGAGAGGTGAAGAAATGGAGACACGGAGTACAGATAATCACTCTGAAAAATGTTGCTACCAAGAAAAGCCAAAAAAATAGGAGGGTAGGTGGAAGAAGACATACAATAGAAGATTTTTTTTAATGGGAAATATGATAACACTTTGGAATGTTAATGAGAATGATCTAGTAGAGGCAGGTTATTACTACATCAGAGATAGCAAATAACTTCAAAATTCGCTCACACAACCTTGAGTTATTGAAAAGAGCCTATCCACACCACAAGTACAGGGGTTATCTTTAGATGGAGAGCTTATCAACCTGAACCAGGAAAAGCAGACTAGATGGGTACAGATGGGACACTTGGTGGCATGAAGAGGAAGGCTTCTGAAGACTCACATTTTTGCAGTGAAACACAAGTGAGCTGACAGCGGGGAGGGTGGGGAGGTACATGTGAGTTGAGTGTGGTGGTAAAGATGGGAAGTGGTTTCTTGGAGAGTGAAGTGTGCTTAACACAGTCGCCTCGAAAGCTTACCTGGTAGGTATTATTCCTTACGTCCCTTACCAACCCCCACTTAGAATAGGACTGTTTAAGCATCCTTCAGTGAGTGGGAAATGCCTCCTACAGCTCAAGGAAAACATTGCAACAATAACGGAGGGATAGAGATAAGAATTTTGCAGGACAGTATGAAAGGCAGACTTCTGATATATTCTTATCAATACAAATATCTCTCCTGTCAAGTCAAAAGTTCCCAGTGCACTTAGTATTTTGTGCCATGGATTATCACAGCGATGGGAAGTAGCAGGAATGGTCCAATTTTCCTCATTAATAAAAAAGTTATAGTAACACTTTCTTTTCAATTTCCATTTAAAGAGTTCTTAATTAGGGAAAATAAGTGTAATGAAAACTGACCTCTAAAACTCCATCACCTTCGGTAGCATTTTTATGGGATTTTTTTCCCTTAAATTTAGTACTTTATATAAGAGGAACACTTATTTAAAAAAAAAAAAAAACACACACACACACAAGGCAAAAAAAAAACCCCACAAGGAAGTTGGGGCTAATAATTTAGTGGAAACCAAAAGTAAAAAAGCAAAGGTGAGACGTACATATTTTAGACGTTAGAAACATGACTACTTCTAAGCAGTAAGGGACTTTTCCAAAGTGTATGCCATTAGTCTTCCAAGAAGTTAATGTTAAAAATATATTATGTTTACATTGTCAAGATAGGAAAAGAGCAGCCATGGGAAGGGCCTAAAAACATCAAATTGCCAAAACTATTATTATGGCCTACAGAAGTTACAGTAATGACTGTCCTCTGCAACAGTGCGGGATATGGCCCAGGGGCCCGAACACCTAACAAAATAACACTGCTAAGGGAGGCTTCCTCAGACCCTTCCCAGAGAACTCCCATCACCAACAGCACGGGACATGGAGCTCTGTAATAATCAGATTTTACACCTTGTTCTCTCCAGCACTTTGCTCTAGTTAGGCAAGTAATCTGATTGCATCTACTTCTTTTGTATGTACTTATCCAATAGTCCTTACCAAATCTGTCTCATTTCTACCTTTCTAAACATCCTTTGGAGCTCAGCTCAAGTCTTTCTACCACCTCGGCCCACTTTCTTGGGAACTCTGGTAGCATTCATTTCTGAGTCACACTTTTGTCCCTGTTTAAGTTTTTCCCCCGAGTTTCTTGAAGGTTAGAATAGTTTACCCCTCATTGTACTGAACACCTACCCGTTTTTCACAAAATTCAGCTGCACTACATATTTTGAGTGCAAGAAATGAACTCTGTAGCACTAAAAATCAAACCAAAAGAACTTCAAAAGCCCAGGAAAGTTAGAGAGGTTTTCAAGCCTCTCGTGTCTAGATCTGTCACAAAGCAGCTACCTGACTCACAAAAAATGTGGAGAATTACACTCAACTTTACCCTTCCACAAAATCTTTCACTAGCACGATGGTACCTTTACTGAGATCACTGTACCATTTTGGCAAGTTAGGAGCATATTTTTAAAGGCCAAAGGAAATAAACTGTATTCTGTATGCTCTGAATAAAAGAAGTTGTAAGGATAGTGTTCTTTTAGATCTGCATATCTCAGACTGTTAGCGCAACACAAGTGTTCCCAGAGAAACCAATAGATACTCCAACATGAACAGGTGTAGTGCCTGAGGGGTCCCAGAACCCCGTCCTTACATGGCTCTTCTCTCTCTGCACACACTCTCACGGTGATCTCATCGAGTCCCACGTCTTTAAATACCCTCTATATGCTGATGAATCATACATTTATATCTTTAGCCAGGACACCTTCCCTGAAATCCAGACATAACAACATCGCTATTGATATGCCTAACAGGCATTTCAAGATCCAAAACTGGCCCCTGACAGTCCCTTCAAACTAACTCTCCTTCCAGTCTCCTCATCTGGTGAATGGCAACTCCATTCTTCCATTGCTCAGGCCAAAACCTTGCTGTCATCTTCAACATTTCCCTTCCCCTCTCTCCCCATGTCCATTCCGTCAACAAACCTTGGTGGATCTGTGTTCAAAGTCTCTCCAGAATCTGACCATCTCTCACCACCTTCACTGTCACCACCTCCCCCATCTTCACTGTCACCACCCTCACAACCTCCACTGCCATCACCCTCGTCCACCTTCCCTGCCACCACCTCACCCGCATTATGACTATTGCTTTCCCCGATGTGGCTGGGCCTCCCTGCTGGATTATCTGCTTCTGCCCTTGTACCCCGTCCACTCACCAAGGCAGCCAGAGGTCCAGTCAGGGCTCAGATCCTGTCTCTCCTCTGCTCAAACCCTTTATTGGTCCCCACTTCACTAAGAGGGAAGGCAGTGTTTTTATGACCACCCAGCACTGTCTGGCTCGCCATCAGTTCCGTGGCCTTATTTTTTACTGCTCTCTCCCAGTCTCCTCTACACCTGCTACTTGAGCCTCCCGGTCCTCACTCAAACATACCAGGCAGACTCTTACTTACCTCAGGGCTTTACACCTGCTATGGCTGTCTCCCTCACTTCCTTTTCCTTCAGATCTTTAGTTAAAAGTCACCTTCTAATCAGTTGAGTCATTCCCTGGCCACATTAGTTAATTAGTTAAACTTTCCACCTCCTTCTCCCCATAGATTCTTCTTACTCCTCTTTCCTGCTTTATTTTTTTTTCTTCTTTGAACTTTTCAGAGCCAAACATGTTATATGTTTTACCTCTTTATTTTCTGCCTCTCCACTAGATTGTATGCTCCATGGAGGTAGGAGTATCCCTCTATTATGCTCAGGGTTATATCCCTAATGCCTAGGAGAGTGCCTAGGGACAAAGACTCAATAAATATTTGTTGAATGATGGCTATTATTTCTGCTCTTCCCAAGCTTTCCTAACTCCTCTCCTTCAGGTCATAGGTTCTGGACATACCACCACCACCCAGACCATTTAAGTGGATAAAAGGCCTAGATATGGCCGATATTAATAAGCTCTGCCCCTGATAACACCAATAGGCCCAGAGGATAGATGCACGACTCAAGTAGGGACCAAACCCTTTGGGAAAATCAGTATTTGAATATGTAAACATCAACATTCTCTCCTTCACCTGAGATTGTTCCCCTCTCTGTTGTAAGGGCCTGTCACAGCACTGCCCACATTAGGAGACAATGAGGTCAGTATCCAAAATGAAACAGACAAAAGGAGGAGAGAAAATCGTCTGAAAGGTTCCTGAGTCCCCAGTCCCTGGCCCTCAGGTCCTGCAGTTTCTTCCTTCTGTGAACTCATCAAGAATTCTTACCAGCACGGATGGAACTAGAGAGCATGATGCTGAGTGAAATCAGCCAGGCGGTGAGGGAGAAATACCACCTGATCTCACCTTTAACTGGAACATAATCAACAAAAGAAAACAGCAAACAAAATACAACCAGAGATATTGAAATTAAGAACAATCTAACCATGGCCAGAGGGGAAGGGGGAGGGAACAGTTCGGGGAAAGGTTTCCAGGAAACACTGTAAAGGACACATGAACATAACCAAGGGGGAGGGTGGGAGCGAGGGAGGGGGGTGGGATTGGCTGGGGTTGGGGGAGGAGGAGCGGTGGGGGGAAAATGCAGACAACTGTAAATGAACAACAATAAAGTAATTAAAAAATTTTTTTAAAAAAGAATTCTTACCAGTTATGTAAGCCAGAAAATCGATTTGGGGTGATTTCTGTTTACTGAAATCCAGACCCTTCACAAAAGTACACTTATCAAATAAATTTTAGGCATTCCAGGTTAAATAAAATTAAGTAAGTTTCTATACTACAGACTCTCTCAGAGCCTTGAATATGCCCACATGCCTATGAATGCTTTATCTCTCACTAGGAGATAAATAAAACCCATTATGGTTTTATGGTAAAGACGGAATAGAAAATGCTGCATTGAGCAGAAATGTATTCATCTACCATTTAATCCCACTCTCCACTGTATTTAATTCTCTTTAAACTCTATGGGTGCCTACAATGTTTAAGGCCTGGGAGTGGGCACTGCAGAGGATAGACAGACCCTACTCTCCTGAGGTTTATAGTGAAATGGAGAGAAGCAAATACAGAAGTAGCCACAATGGAAGAAAAAAACATAAATACCATATGAAAGGTATATTGTTGAAAGGGAGGTCACCAAGTGCAGCAGTTACACCTGGTGACAGAGTTCAAGAAAGGCTTTCTTTTGATTCAAAGCTTAAAGATCTCTATCATAAAGGTGAGCCCTTCAAATACTGATTTATATGTTATCTTTTTTAAGTACCTCAATAATATCTGATAAAGAAAAAAGTAATGACTGAAGGATGAAAACCAATTCTGGGCTTATACAATAAATTGTAAACAATAATAAAACACTAAGAAAAAAGTATAAACATTAAACAAAAAGAAGAATAACTCAGGAATTACAAAGAACAATAAAAGATAATGAAAACAAGAACGGACTCTAAGGGCCTTCAAATCAGGTTGAAAATCACCCAATAAACTCATCTGGATTGAATTCCAAAGATAAAGTTTAACATTCCTTTCTTATAGATCATTAGTTGATTCTCCAAGGGATACCCAGCCTGGATTTCACGCAGGGTCAACTATGAGAACACACACAGTGGGAAAAAAAAAAAAAACAACAGTTCCCTTGGCCAACCTTGATCTCAAAGAAATAGATTTCAAATGGCTGCCATCTGGAGCTACAACTGGGAGGAGACACTATGGCTGGTTCAGCGATGTCGTGCCTTTTTTCGTCTTCACCAGGTTAACACCACGACCTCTGTGCAGTCAGGTGTGTACACTGAAGGCTCCTTTTGGATCAGCCTGTATTCCTTCTCCCACAGTAAGGTCTTGCTATCCTTACCCGGAAGGATATGGCTGGCCCTCTGCCACAAATGTTTACTCTTAAAATTTCTTAGCTTTTCTTACAATCTGGGTGGATTTCTAACAACCCAGTGAACACAGTATTAAGATACGAAAAAACTAGACAACATGAATGCATAAGGCAGAACAAGTGGACCGTTTATAAAAGAGAGAGCGTACTTAGGATGGCACATCTGAGTGACAATGGAAAAGCTGCACATGTACAAGTGATATGCATCATATATAGCTAATTGAGAAGACCAATCTTCCATTCTCCACTCTGGTCTCAAATTCTCCTGCCCTCTTCTATGGAAGCAGTTTGCATATTTTAGGTCTTCTATAGGGGATGCATTACAGTGTAACTGGTAACCAATGTTAATAACCATTTACTGGGATAACCATTTGATTAACACTATGCCCTCCAAGCCACCTTACCATCACCCTCAGAGCTATAGCATCACCTGGTAAGTAGGAACAGGGTATCATATTATTTCTCAGTCACTTAAACCCTACCTCCTTTTCTCTGCCATTATTAGAACATGTTAAAGTAAGTATATCTGTAACACAGTGTCATTTATTTATAACCAGGACTACTCACGGTTTGTCATTTGAACCTGATTCATTAGATGGTGATTCTATAGGCTGTTCTTACTACAGGCGATGTTTTACAAATCATCTAAATTTGAGTATACTTTCTCATCGTTTTTTACAAAGCTTATACCTACTGCACTCCCGACATTCTCTTTCCTCTTCCATGACGACGACGTTAGTCTTCCCACCTGTATTTACTCTCAGTTCACCCTGCCTAATGCGTCCTGCTCATAAGCTAACACCCACCTGAGCAAAGAGTTTATTCCTGGCTTTCTTGCTGGTGTTCTTTCCCTTCTGTTTTTCTTCTTCTTAGCTTATTTTCTCTTCTTCCTGCTGATTTTTCCCCCTTCCATTCTCTTTGGAAACTGCTCTTTCCCCAGAAAACTTACTTGGTAAGCTCAAAATCATTCCAGGTCACCCTAGAATCATGCCCTTCCACTGCAAAGATACCTTTGTTAATAGCAAAGTGGAGTCACCAGACCTACCAGTTTGCTTTAGACAGTCCCGGTTTGCCCTCACTGTCCTGATGTAATTATTCATATTACCTTCTTTCACTCTGAAAAGTATCTTGGACTTTCAAAAACATTATGTGGTTACCTTACATATTAATCTAATTGAGGCTGATTCCTGAACAGTAGCTAAGATATGGCATTGAAGAATAATTACATGCTGTGGAAAATGAAGATTCAAGGAACTCAAAAGAAGCCTGAGGGGAAGAAGCCTAGGTAAAGTATTTATCCAGGATGAATTTATTCACTCACTGCATTAACTGTCAGGGTAGGAGCAAAAGTGCTCTTCCGCCCACCATCAGGAAGATACTTCTGCCTCTGCCCACTCCCTTTCTCTCCATCTTGGAAAAAAAAGGCCAGTTTGATGGATTAAGTTTGACAAATTCATTGGGACTTTTTTCTAATGGAGGGGTACAGTGCTTTGAAGATAAGGAGCAAGCTGGCCGTTTTCTCTTATAGCAAGACAAGTGAAAGGAAAAAAGAGATGACATCTTCATCCGTGCGGCTGGTTAGATTAAGTTGACTCAGAGCCTCACCCATATTTCATAGACTTGACCACATCTCTCTATCACAATACATATCTCTTAAGTCTACGAATCCCAAAATTTAGATTCTGTGTGGATGGTTGCAGGCCTGGAGCTGTGGATTTGCTGAACTAGAAATTTCCAATCTAAATAATGTTTCTAAGAGACATCACTTACAGCTATGACAACTGGCTTGCATCATACCAGCCCTTCCATCAAGAAAAACTGAAATCTGGATTTTTACAATGTGTTTAAAGCAGTGATTTTCAACCTTTTTCATCTCATGACACATATAAACTAATTACTACAATGCTGTGGTACACCAAAAAATGTATTTTTTGCTAATCTGACAAAAAATAGGTATAACTTTAATTCATTCACACTGAACAGCTATTGCCATGTTGGCTGTTGTCATTGTTTCTATGTGACAATCTAAACGAAAAGGGGTCTGTGCCCTTGACTAAATAGTCAGGTGTTGCATGTTTTAAAAATTTGTGTGGCACACTGTCTGAAAATTGCTAGTTTAAAGGAATCAGAAAGATACTATTACATTAAAAACTTGAGGAAACAATATCTCTGAAAAGGGAAACTACAGCTGAGGCTAAATCTAGCTGATACAATTCTAAAGGTATCTGATGACTCCTAAGTAGCTACAGAGATTCAGAAATTGAGCAGATCCTTCTGCACTCTCAGAGGATAGGAAAACATGCCAGGTGTCCGGTTGGGGCCCCTAAAAACAAAAATCCGAGGCAAAGGGCAAACTAGGAATAGGCCAATCCACATAAAGACTGAAACCCACCTACTAATCAGCTCACTTCCAGAGTAAATATTATGGTGACCTGCCCCTAACCTAAATACCAACCAAAAGCAAAAGAAATCATCTGTGAAGAAAGATAACATCATCAAGAGTATCAAATTATTTCTACTATGTATACTTATATCTAACATTCAATAGAAACAGAAATTACTAGGCATACTTGTAGGCAAGATCAAATGAGTGAAACCCAAGAGAAAAAAAACAGAAAATCAGAAACAAACTCAAAGCAGAGATACATATTATAATTATCAAACACAGACTTTCAAATAACTTAATATTTTTAAAATATTTATTATAAGATAGAGAATTTAAGCAGAATCTATTTTAAAAACATAGCAGATGATCTCAAAATTAAAAAAGGTATCATTGACTTGTATCAAGTCAACATTACTCATAGTATAAAAATATGGCATATCAAACTTTGTGGAACACGACTAAACATGTGCATTGAGCAAAATGCATGGCCTTAAGCATAAACACTACAAAGGAAGGAATGCTAAAGTTCAATGATCCAAACACAGGTCTCAGGAAGAATAAAGCTGCAAATGAAACTCAAAAAAGGCATAAAAGAGGAAATAATAAAAATAAGAAAAGAAATCATGACATAAGAAATAAATGCACAATGCTGATCATGTTCTATTTCATAACCTGAGTGACCATTATACGGGCGTGTTCACATTGAGAAAAATCATCAAGCAGATTTATGATTTATATATGTGTACATAAGTAAACCACACACATGTTTTACTTCAATAAAACAATGATAGTACAACGAGATTTTTAATAACTAAACTGTCATTTCACTGCAGACCTGGCTTACATGTAGTGCTCCCTTGGCAGGATGCCCTTAGAGAGATCAAGGAGAGTGAAAAACTAAAAACATATTCCATGGCCATAACTCATACTTTAAAAACTTTTGTAAAGATTAGAAGAGATGGGAGGTAAAATATTTAGCAATATACAAAAAATATAATAAGGGGTCTCAATTCTCCCTTCTTATCAGTTTCTCCAACATAGAGAGTAAACTTCTCCCCCACTTTCTCTCTTCTTGCAGTGCAGATCCGGCAGGCCACCTGGACATGCTCTGTCTGAAGGGACGGACGCCTGCCTTTATCTTCCAACGGTACACGGACTCTAATATCCCGCCACTACTGAACCTGAATATAGTATCACCTAATCAAGTATGCTTTCCTCAGGCTAAAATTAGCCTCCAACAGGGCTGGGATAAAGAAGCAGGCTATCAAAAGGAACCTCGTGAAAACTAACTCCTGGGATAATTTTGAAATAGATTTGACCTACCAAGAACTATGTGTATCTTTTTGGAGCAGATCTACAGTCTCCAACTCTGGGGATCCTGGAGCACGATAGCTGGAGAATAGTTTATTACCTACAGATGGCTTCTACGGTTAATTACTGACTGTCCCTATCTCCCATCCCTGCCCCTGCTCCACTTTCCAGAAGCCCACAGCTAAGGAAAAGAAGGGCTGATCTTTACTAATCAGATGCTACGTCAATTAGCCTATACGAGCTTTTCTCCAGGTACTGGGAAAATAGTTCTTCTCAATGAAAGCTGTGTCTTTCTTTGTAGTAGGGTATTCCCAGAACAAGAGCAGGCCTACTCTCGAGTTCCAAGGAAAAAGAAGCCTGTTTTGCTCTAGGCTCTTTACAGCTATCAGGATGAGACAGAAGGCTCTGCCTAGTTCATCAGAATTCAGCTTTGGGGTTACAGCCAAAGCCTCAGCCAATGAGGTTCCTTGGCCTTTGATGCTATGTGTGCACATTTCCCCTGATGATCTTGAGAGAGTGCTGGGCAGAAGACAGGGTCTGGGTGTTCCTGAATGGCCTAGACAAACAGCATTGTAAACACACCCCAGCGCTGCACTCCTAAATCTTACTTCTGTATTGTAAATTGTATGATCACCAAACTAGGAAATGGCAGAAGGGAAAAGATAAGAATAGCTGTTTTATAAGCTTAAGCAGGTACTGCTTTCTATTCCAAGACCATGTAAGAAGAATTATCTTAAAACTTCTCTGCTAAATAAGGATATTCTTTACTCCTCTCTTGTGAGATAGGACTTTTCTGATGTGAACACAGAAACATTTTTTTTTTGTTTTGTTTTTAATAGAAGCTCTGATTGGCCTGCAGGTCATCTCCAAGCTGTGATTTAGAAGAATATTTCCAAGGCTAAATTCAAACACCACCAGCCCAAGGGCTAAGAGGACTAAAAAGAAGAACTATTGCTCGGTCACCTATAGAATTCAAAATTTGGAAAAACACTTATAATGTTATTAGTACTGAACATTTACGATATGGTCTGAGATTTCCAGAGTGTATAAAATAGGAAAGTGTGCAAACAAAATCATTAAATAAGCTGCCAAAAGGCTTGGAGCTACATGTTTTTACTTTTTGATCACTCTCCTACTTTTGCCTATTCCATTTTTAAAAAACAAAATGAAAACAGTCCCCTGAGGGTAAAAATTTGATTTTCTAATTTTTCCTTCCAAATATAGACATCTCACCACCATTAATGCAAATTTCTACAAAGCAGCACATTTACAAGCGGCTGTTAAACCAAATATAACATTAAGTACAATCCATCGGTTCTGATTTCCCAAATAGGATGAAATTTCAAGTGCTGACCTAGTTTAAAAATTAACTTCTCAAAATCTCTAGTCACATTTTCTCATGTCTTCTATCAATAAAAATAACACTGTCAATGTTTATAGCTATTTACAACTTTTAAACCACTTCCACATTTACTATCTTACTTGAACTCTTACAGCAAGCTTATGGTAAATCCATTATTTAACCATCTTACAGATAAGAGAAACTAAAGTTCAAAAAGTTTAAGGAACTTCCTGAAACTCATATAGCTAAGCAACCAAGCCAGAATGGAAATGACAACCTTTAATGCTCTGTTTACTTCACGATACTGTGAAACTCCGATAATCCTGTGAATGTATTTTACTACCTAAAGTTTAGAAGATGCTGTCCTGAAATCTCTGAGTCTTTTATACAACAAACCAATGGTAAGCATCTGCAATGGTTTAGGCTCTGTATAGATAACCTTTAAAAAATTTAATGACCATATTTTAAAGCACTTAACAGTATTTAATTGTATAAAATAACATGAATCAGAGAGACAAGGAAAGCAGAAAACCAAAATAAAGAGAACTGCACTTTAAAAAGCACTTTAAGAAAACCAAGAACCTGCAAGCTCTAAGCGGTAGCTGAGAATGCTTTAAAGTCCTTGTCCTCTTTCATTGTTGTGCCACAAACTCCCCGCACGTAAAGGCAGGTCACCTGCTCCACACATCAAGGAAGGAAACTTGAAACACTCATTAATCTGTCTCACGGGAAATGCCCTCTACCTGGATTCCACTTCAATACTCACTACAGCTTATGCCTCCAAACGTCAGCCCAACATTACTGGGCGGATAAGCCTGACGTGACTCCCCCAACTAACCCTGACTTTGTTCTACAACAGGACCTTAGCCTTCCCTCCGAGATTGTACTTATCACGATGCATTCATTGATTGACTTGGCGGTGCCTCTTATTAGGTCATCAGTACTTTTAAGAAGGGTTTTTAAGTACCCTATAAAAAGAAACCATAGACTATTCAACTTTGTTTCCCCAGTGCCTTATAAAGGCACTACCTGGTGATATGTTCATCACATGTGTGTTAAATGCATGGAATCCATGTGATCACACCTGTGTTGTGGCATCCTTACACTCTGCCTGAACACAAGTGAGGACGCGGAAGGCTCCAGGAGCGGTATGGAGCACCTTTGGTGGTAGCAAACATCAGAAAGGTCTCTGGTGGGAAGCAAAAGCCTTTACCATAATTTATGAGTCAGTAAAAATAACTTTTATTTTGGGGTTACTTGGTAGCTACCACTCATTGTTTTTTAAAAATTACTAATGAAGGGCCTTCAAGTCCTACCTACCATTCTCCAAGATTTATCAGTTAGATTTGAAAGGGAGTCCTGCTTTTAGAGAATAGCTGCATGTTGAATTCCTTCTTAATTTAAGATTTCAAATTTCTGATCAGTAAAACTATATTCTAAAGGCATTATCATTACCAAGAGGCACAAAAGTCTTCAACAATAATTTAAAATTATTAGTAGTAATACTAATAATGATGGCTAACATCTTTTAATCAATAGTTCCTAGACAGGCACCAGACCAGGAACTATACATGCATTATCTTATTAAATTCTCACGAAATGTCTATAAGCTGTTACCCTTGTCAATATTCACCCATAAGGAAATGAGATTTAGAGATTATACAACTTGACTAAGATTGTGAAGCTTGGAAAGACAGAGAGCAGATTTATATCAAAGGCTGTCTGTCTCCAGAGTCAAAGCTTCCCCATGCTGAGCTCAGTGATTGCTCTCCGGCTGATTTAAGTTAAGGAAGAGAAAAGAGAGTGAGCGCTGATGAGTCAGGCAGAGCTATGCGCAGTCTCAATTCTTCCTCTTACTAGCTCTAAGACCTTGGGCGCACTTCTTCATTTCTCTAAGCTGAGTTTCCTCATCTGGAAAATGGGGATAATAAGTGACCCTTCAAAGAGTTCAGAAGAGTAAATGCGATGGTGTTTGACCGTGTCAATGCATAGTGCTGGGTAAATAATAGGCCGCTCAATAACTGTGTTAAATGGAGGAATATTATGAGGCCCTGAAGCCAGAGAACATCAGTGGGAACAGAATGTTGAAAAGAGATTTAAGAAAAACTAAAATCCAGAATATCGGGACTTTGTCAAATGCCTGAATAGAGGGAATGAAGGTGATGGAAGAGTCGAGAATGACACACACCAGAAGTGCATTTCTTCAAATGTCCAATGCTCCCTAACGTCAAAAGCAAATGATTCGCCATTACTGGTGAATAACAGATGTGCCAGTGCTGATTTGGCTGGGCACCAAAAATATCTATGCCCTGAGTTTTCATTTTATTTTAACCTAAGCAACAGTTGCTGAGAAGACCATACAGTCACTTATCTTATGCATTTAGCCTCTTTATCTTGTAAAGTCAAGTTGATAATAATGCATTAGATGTTATAGGTAATATGTAAAGCACTCCTAGTACAGTATCTGAAGCAGCATGATAGATATTTAATCAATGGTAACAATAATTAGCATGTTAGAGTTTTAATATAAATCTATAACATATGGAAAACAGGTGATGTGGCAAAATACATTTCATCTCTTCCAAGGGAATGAAGTTACATTGGCACCGCATTTAGTTCAGAAATACAATTCTCTGAATTATACAGAGAAATCTCTTTCCCCAGTTTGTACCACAGACTTAGAGGCATATACTCATCCAGTAGAACACCTCTCTAGGGAAGTTAATTCTACTAGATGCCTGAGTTTTAACTTGAGATGGTTGCAGAAGTACCAACCCCAAAGTAAGGCTGAAAAATCAGACACACTGAAGACTGGGATGGGCGTGGGTGGGTCAGTGCAGCTACACTGTGAAACAAGTACCGTCCCCTGCCATAGTGGCACCGTTTTACCTGTACTCCCCCCGATGACACTTGGTCTTTGAATGAGTGTATTTTCATCAGGGGAAAAGAAAACATGAAAATGCTTTACTTCTAACGCTCACCCTTTCTACTAACATCTGAAAAGCAACATCTATTTACAGTCTTTCCTCTTCCGCCCCCAAAAGAAAGACCCTCAACATAGGGCTTCTTTCTTCTTGCTGCTCCACAATCTCCAGCTCCCACTGGGAGAGCGGGGTTGCAAAAGGAACAACCAAATGAAGGCAAAACAAACAAACAAGTGAACAAACAAAACCCTAAAATTTAGCATCAGAGAGTTAGTGACTTAAAGAGAAAATCATAGTTTAAGGGGAAAGGTTTCGTGTGCATTCTCTTTTGCACACATCCTAGTCAGGTAGCTAGTAAAAAATGTAGACTATTCCTTAGAAACAGAAAGTTCAAGGGATCAGAGCTGGGAGGTGGAATCATCAAAAGCAAAGGAGGCAACCAGGAGAGTTGAAAGTGAAGAGCTTGACAAACACCTATGCAGGACACTTTTCTTGTGCAGGAACTGAGAAAACACTGTCCACCCCCCGTCCACCGTTTGCTCCACTCCAATGCAATCCAGGAGCCGGGCAAAGCTCCGACCCTGGCACCATGTGAACCCTTGGAGCTGGTGCTTCAGGCTTCACACCACCTACTTTTCTGTCCTCAACCTCACGTTCAGTTCCCTCCACCGGGAACAAAAGAGAAAAAGCAGGGCTCTTACCAGAGAACAGAGCATCAGTCCTGAATGCGGTGACCCAGTGGCTTCATGGGCACTTTGTAATTATGTGCACTTTTTTTGTGCCTACACAATTATTGTGCATTTCTCTGGTGAAAGCATCCATCGTTTCATCGCAAACTCAAATGGATTGTTGACACGGAAAAGGCTTAATTAAGGACCACTGCATTTGAACTGAAGCAATACATAATGGAGGCCAAAACTGCTGCTCTCAGAGGTTTCGGCCTTTATACAGAGTTCATAATGAAAGTACTGGTGGCCCCGGGGATGGGAAATTTGAGTGTTCTAAGCAGGAGGGGAAGAGTTATAGAGAATGCCACAGTGGGAAAAGGAAAGGCCACCTCTCTACTCTAGGTGTTTATCACCAAAGTAACATGTTTCCCAGATGATTCTTGCAGAATTTTGGAACTGGAAGGGACCTTGCTCTCCTTGCATTCCTTGCTCTCTTGAGGCCCAGAGAAGGTTCATATTCACTGGAGGTCATACCCCTAGAACAGTGGCAGGACAGGTGCCCAGTCCTCTTCTACTTCTGTTCCTCCCAAAACCACTGGGACAGAAAACAATTTTTAAAATCACCCATTAAAAATACTATTTTTAAAAAGCCAGTGAATGAGCCCTGGCCTGGTGGCTCAGTTGGTTGGAGCACCAGAGCATCATTCTGGGTACCAAAAAGTTGAGGGTTCTGTCCTGGTAGGGGCTTGTACAGGAGGCAACAGATCAATGTTTCTCTCTCACGTCGATGTTTCTCTCTCTCTCTCAAATTAATAAATACATATCCTTGGGTGAGAATTTTTTAAAAAGCCATTGAATGAAAGTGGTTCAATGGAGAAGTACATTCCACTCTGTGCATCAAATACGGTGACAAAACTCAGCCTATAAAACTAACAAGTGGGCATACTCTTTAGGCCTGTCTGGTGGATGCTTTAATACCAGATTATCTGGGGTCTAAGAAGAAATTGTTACCCAAATGCCCATCCACAGAGAGACAAGAAGGCTAAAGCACATGATCTACTGACTTCCAAATGGCTGCTCGCAGTTCAGCTGGGAAACATCTAAACCAGGTCTTTTCAGGGCTGGGATACACAAGGAACCATATGGCCCCAGCAGAACACTTCAAACAGGCAGCTGTAGGGCTATAATTAAATCTGTAGTAGTCATGCTATTATTTATTTAGCAGATTTTTTTAATGTACCCTTCACTGAGGTCTCTGAGAACATGAACCAAATTAGAACAATAGAAAACACTGAAGAAGCATAAAAAAAGAAATGAAGGGGAAAGTGAGATCCTGACACAAGAGTAGGCAGCAGCTATATACAAGCTCCCCTGAGAAGGTCTTAATTTCCACCTGAGTGCTCAGACTAAGCACCAGTAGGCTATGATCACTTTACTGACATGAATACTGAGTTGAGCGTCTGTTCACTCCTTTGTTCCATGGTACCCTGCAGTGCGAAGTTGGACCTCTTTCGTGAATTTTGAAATTTTGAATCCCCATGTGCCATTCATTTGACATTCATCAAATCAGACCATCTTAAAAGAACTCAAAGACTGTCTAGCCCACTATCCCACCCAAATATCTAATATTCCTAATACTCTATGTTCCTAACATACAGTCATTTGCTGCTTCTTGAACATTACAGTAAAAGACAAAGCATTTAACTCGAGAATTAATTCAAATGTCACTTCTGCCCACTCCCCAGGTCCTGTCAGAATCCATGCTCCCTTCTCTGGACTAAGATATCCACTACCCTACATTATTTACAGATTTGTCTTACAATCTGTAATCAGAACCCCTGAAACAGAGATGGTATCCGATTCACTTCTGTAGCAATGATACCTAATACAGGTTTAATGCAAAAAAAGTTTAGTGCTTCATAAATAAGTTATCAAAAGGCTCTATTTCCTATCTAATGCATCCTTATGTTAAAATAAAAACTGCCTCCATAAAACATGCACCTGCTATTGCAAGTTCACGTCTAGGGCAATAGATAGTAAATTTATTTTTTTCACCATAAGGCAACCATCTCACTATCCTAGTTACTATAACCTTATCCCTTCAACTATTTTTGAATAATGGACACCTTTGAAAAATCTAAATCTGATGAGTCATAAGCTTTATGTCCAAATAAAGTAGGATTTTCACAGTATGTACACGTATTGAACATGTCATGTAGCTTACGTGTATTCTTGTTAAAGTCTTTGTGGTTTCAGCCTGCAAAGATCACTCTCCGTTTGATTCTATCATTTGAAATTTAGGTAGCTAATCTTGTCAATTTTATGTCTTCTGAGAATCTGATAAGCATGCATTGTGTCTTAATCCAAACTGCTAATAAATCTGTGCAGCAGGGCATTACAAGCTAAAAAATGCCATGACATTAAAACTCTTTCCACATTTACAATGGTTATTAATCCACACACTTTGAGTACAATTCTTCCCTAGCTAAGAACTCTGTGATCATCACACCGCCCTCAGTTCATCAAAATGCTTATAACAACATCATCATGGACGCTAAGGATACCTTACTGCAATCAAGTGCCCCATTCATGAAAATAAAGTGATGTACAAATACTTATGTTCATCTACTCAACACATATGGCAATGATTTAGATCATAGGTTGGCAAACATTTTGGGGGGAGGTAAGTTCAATTAGGTTTTGCAGGCAACATACAGTCTCTATCACGTATTCCTTTTTTTTAACAACTCTTTAAAACTGTAACACTTCTTAGCTTGCCAGCCATACACAAACAGCCTACTGGCAGGCTATGATCCATGAGCTGGAGTTTGTCAGACATCATTTCTTCAATTTTGAAGCAACATTTTACTAAAAATTAAAATAGGCAGTGATTTGGTGACAGTTGTGGTAGATGTCATGATGGAAAAGCATAACCTGCAAAGACAGCTTACAAAAGCAGGCTCTAGCCTCAATGGAGGAGTCACAGGGAACTTCCCTGAAGAGGTGGCATTAACAGAGAAATAACAGGCGAACACCAGTTGCCTGGGCAGGCAGAGAATTTCAGTCAGAGGAAACAGCATGTGCAAAGGACCCAAGACAGCCAGTAGACTGGCACACACTGTACCTGAAAGACAACAGGATAACAAAGGGCTCTGGGGGTCTTGCTAAGGATTCTGGGCTCATTGCAAAGGCAATGGGTGGCCAGCAAAGAGCTTTAAGTCATGAGTGACATCCTCTGCACACACCTTCAGGGTGAAGTCTGTCTTACATTATCTATATATATTCTTGCAGTGCTTTATCAGCTTTCTACATTCTCAGATTTAAAAACTATAGTTGTTTGAAAAAAAACTTTTTAATTTAAAAATTAAAAATAAATAAAAATAATTCCATATAAATGAACAAATACTTCTCCAAGGAGGATATAAAGAGGGCCCAGAGACATATGAAAAGATGCTCAGCATCACTAGCCATGAGAGAAACGCAAATTAAAACCACCATGAGATACCACTTCACACCGGTCAGAATGGCCATCATAAACACATCAACAAACAAGTGTTGGAGAGGATGTGGAGAAAAGGGAACCCTAGTGCACTGTTGGTGGGATTGCAGACTGGTGCAGCCACTGTGGAAGACAGTATGGAACTTCCTCAGAAAACTAAAAATGGAACTGCCTTTTGACCTGGCAATTCTGCTGCTGGGATTATACCCTAAGAGCCCTAAAACACCAATCCAAAAGAACCTATGCACCCCAATGTTCATAGCAGCACAATTTCCAATAGCCAAGTGCTGGAAGCAACCTAAGTGCCCATCAGTCAATGAGTGGATCATAAAACTATGGAACATTTACACAATGGAATTCTACGCAGCAGAGAGAAGGAAGGAGATCCTACCCTTTGCAACAGCATGGATGGAACTAGAGAGCATTATGCTAAGTGAAATAAGCCAGGCGGTGAGGGAGAAATACCACATGATCTCACCTTTAACTGGAACAAAATCAACAAAAGAACACAGCAAACAAAATACAACCAGAGACATTGAAATTAAGAACAAT